>KE525316.1:337162-367148 GCA_000441895.2 Anopheles sinensis | reverse complement strand
CGTTTGCCTGGGACAATTGTGTAAAATCAATTCAGTTAAAACACCCTAAGCTAAATGCTGCAACTTATTACTCTTAATGAATAAGGTTTACTTAAAAAAATTTATTACGAGTAGGAGTGATCGAATAATACCAACCAACCAGACCTTTCCGGATCCACTTTCATAATAATAAATATGAGCAAGCAGCCAAAAATTGTAAAAACACATTTAAAAAACCTGGTTATAAGCATTCCTTTGGTTAGCCAAATATGTGTCTATTTGTTGGGCTTTAATGCAATAATATGTTGGTTTCCCAACAGTTCAAAAGACATAGTAACTTGACCGATTTTTTAATCGGAACTCGACATTTTCAATACACCCGTCCACCGGCATCCAAAGTAAAAGCCAAAAATTAATCATGTCAAATTCCGGTACATAACATTACAGCCATACAGCCATCAGGGTCATGACAAAGATCATAACTTGGGGATCATTATATTCCTGCTGTATGTTCTATACTAGCCACAAAAATGATGGCATTTTCTACATCATCAAATTAGTACCATTTTGTTTCAGCGTTAAATGCATTTGCAGAGCAACACGCCAACAGAATGTCGAAAAAAGAACCATTAAATTATGTTTTACAGAACGAGGTTGTTAGGAGCCTTGTGTAGAGTATCATCAATTTCGAACAAAACGAATTTGGTGCTACTTAAAATAAAAGTTTGCTTCAACAAAAAAAAATCTTATATTTTCACCTGGAATTTCCTAATGAGATTGAATTTTTGCTTTAATTTTATCGTACCACAAGTTGATGAACATGGAATGTTTAGTACAACAATCCAAGAAAAAAACCCTTTCCATCAAACAACTCGCACACCACACCAACACGCAGCCACATTACGATCTTTCGGACCTCAACTTCTCAAAACATCGCGCGCTGATCGAACCACAAACAAAAACCGGTACCGTTCGTTACCGAAAAACCTTTCTGCGTCAATATCGAACACGTTTACAGCTAACAAACGCACCTCCTCCCTTCCGCGGAGGGTGCTAACGACAGCGGACTTTCATTCATAAAAATCAAATGCACAAAACCGTGTACCAGTGGATGGCCGACGCGTGGTCGGCTAAGCGGTGGAAGTCACGTTTTAGACACGCTCCTTCTAGCTCCAACTACATACTACTAGCGTCTGGTGCGGTGAAGTCACAAGCAAAACACATACACACACAAACACACACGCACGTGCTAGTTGCCCGGTGCCCGGACAAACATCCTACACACCATCGTTCGAAGGCAGGTCGGTCGCCTCCACAAACCGATCAAACCCCAAAGAGCCAAAGCTGGATCGACAGCTGGATAATACCAAAAGGCACCCACCACCAGTGCGCTACAGCCGGTGCCCGCTTCGGTCGCAGTTGTGGTCGGACGGTGGCGTCGATGATCCAGCGTGGAAAGCCAGCCTGTACACTAGAGGTAAACACACCCGCGCGCACAACGACGAGTGTCAGAAGTAGATGCTTTGCATTGGCCACAAAGCTGCCCTGGAAGAGCACGATCGTGTGTAGCGTTCGGCGAAACAATCGCGATCACCGACGAGTGTCAACTGTTCTGGCGTTCCTGGCTCCCGGGTTCCGGCCGGACGACGCCGGCGTCGTGAAGTTCACGCCGCGGTTCTATCCTTTCCTCCAACCGCACGCGGCTTCGCCATCATTGGCTGACAATTTACGGGCCTGAAACCGAAACCCGGCGCGCGAAGCCGAACCCGCGACTTCAATCTCTCCGAACGCACTCGGTGAAAGGGTTACATCCGGCCGCATCGGTTGCGGCCATAAATTTGCTGCAATATTTTGACAGCGTTCGGGCACGGGAAGACAAACTCGTCGGATGCTTAATCGCGGCGTCCCATTCGTTTTGCGGGGCGGCTACTTACCCCGAACCCCGAAACCGAGGTCTTCCCTGGGGAGACCCTGTGGCGGTCACCTGTGCAGCGGGATCAGAGGGGAAAAAACCTACAAACATCGTCGACATGTCCATTGATCATTGGCGGAACGGGCGAAACAAGAACGATGACGCTAACGCTGTTCATGGTTCGTTGTAAATAATTATCTCAAATAGCACAACAGATTAACTCTTTCGCGCGCCGGGTGTCGAAGTGTCATTTCGCCTCCTTTGGAAGAACGTTAAAAAGAACACAAACACACACAACCGAACGGACTGGAATGTGTCTCACCGGTACCGGAGCGGGCACGCACGCGAAAAATATGACACTGCGTGTCATAATGAAATGTTAAATATGCGATTATAATTCTAGCAGCGAGCAGCCGATCATCACCCGATCGGGTGCTAGCACCCAGCGATCGCTGGAATGACACTTCCACCAAGTTTGACATCATCATCTTCATCATCTTCATCCATCGCGTAATGCAAGTGATATTTGTCCATCGATAAATCGGCCAGCACCTTAACAGCAATTGGCACACAGGAGTGTTTGTAATCACCATGAATCAATCGCTAAATGGGCGCGCTGATGCATTGTTGGCCGCACAAGGTTTATGTGTTTACAGCCTTCCCTCTAACGCCTGAACCTGATATCAGGTCATCATCTTACATTTTTTCCATATCTTATCTTTAATGACGGCCAAAGTGCTATCGTTATCGCCGATAATGATGATGCTGATGATGCTGATGATGATTCGATAACAGGAAAAACACAACCCCTTTTTTGCCGACGGCGATCTCGTATCAAACGTGGTCAACCGACCGAAACGAGCGCCGAAAACTTTTTCAAAAACTGCCTATTCTGGCGGGACTCAATATAGTTGTTTTATTTCACCCTGGTTGTCCTGGTACAAACTAGCCTCTGCAGGTTTACCAACAACACCCTACGGATGATGAATATTTCATAATGTGTCGCCTAGGACGATGCGTTGCGCTTCCGCCGTGAAACGCTGCAGCCATTCGAAAGCGATCGTTTAGAAATCAAAAAGGTTCGCTTTTCTCCACTGGTGCCCCAACCCACACCCTGGAGAAGGTAGTCCACCACGATGGACTTATTATAGACGCGATTATTATTCGCCACACGTTTCAGTAGCAATCGACCCTCGGGAATGTGTTGTGTCCAGAAGAGGTTATATTATGTTATAAATATTCTAGCTCCAACGCCCCGACTACGCCCAAGCGGCAGTGGTCGACTCCTTCCGGTCACTTACCTGCACGAATGTCGGGAGGAAGCTTACGGACTTCTTGAGCTTCTTCGGCCTCGTCAAACCACCGCTCCCAGGGAGTACCAGGGCGCTCGAGTGGACACCTGCCGAAGGTACTCCCGTCGGTACCAGTGCCATGCCGGACTGATGCTGGTGGTTGTGGTGGTTCAGTTGTTGGTTGGCGTGCTGCAAACTGCTAGAATGAAGCCCCCCACCTGGATGGTTGGCCATTCCGGAGCCTACACTACCGCCGCTCGTGTTCATCAGTTGCATCTTGCCCGTCAACATCGAGGTAGTTAGGGACAGATCAAACGCTGAGCCGTTTCGACGGCTACCGTGGAAGGAATGGCGTTGCTGCTGCTGGTTGTCCGACTGCTGATGCTGGTGCTGCGGTTCGGGATAGAAGGTGACACCAGCCGCTGCCGCTGGAGTCGGCGCCTCGTAGAAGGGGGTCTCTTGCAGCGAATAGTCCGCCAGTACGTCGTACGCTAGGTCCGTTTCCATTGCTTGGACGTGCCTGCGGAAGAAGCGAACCAAACCAAAACACGAAATTAAACTTCTTGCGTGAATCGGGTACTAGGGACTAGGGTTTTTTGTGTTGTTTTGTTTTGGACGGTAGATCAATAAAAATGGAAACTGTTCAGACCGTTTTACGAACGAAATGATCACGCGGTCCCCGAAGATTAAGAAAATGAAGCTAATTATTGGAGACTCCGCTCTTACTCGCTGGCTGTGACGAATTTCCTTCAGCAGCTTCACTCGACTCGACTACCTGTAATAAAAACCTTCTCCCCAGCAATTTTGGGTGAAGGTGGCCTGCCGTGTGCTGCGGACCCGGCACGGAAGGAACACTTTTGGAGTAAAAAACGAAACACCCTAAACACATACCACGACGGTACGGCTAAAGACAACACTGAGGCCTTTTTTCTCTTTCCCGTCTCGAACACCATGCCCAACAAGCTGCCCTTCGGCCATCCGGCTCTTCCAGTAGCCAAATCGTTCTTCTAACCACAAGGCTGACCGGCCGAGGGATTCATAAAAACGGGTTTAATGAGTCGCCGGCCCTACCTGACCGCGGGAGACCTGGTATATTTGGACGTAACTGTCCCTACTTGATGGCGTTGCATTTTTTCGTTCTAGCTGCGTACTTTTTTTGTGTGTTCTAAGGCACGTTACCTTTTTTCCCCTATCGCGCTTGGAAAGTCCTCGCCTGTTTTATGAATCGCGACAAAGCAAACCCCATAGGAACTTGGTTGTTGACTTGCTTTCACGACGGCGTTACACAAGCAGTCGGGAAGTTGGTAGTAGCAATGCTGTGTCAAACAACGAGCAATCATAGACAACAAATAGAGTCGCGTGGCACTAACCCTCATAACCATAGAAATGACAATTCTTTTAAAGGATGGAACTGCTTTAACTGTTTGATTTTGCATGTGCGTATTTATCTCACTTTAAACGAAAATTGTACAACGATCATCTAAATACTCATTGTCATTTTATGAAAAAAACTGGGACTAAATCATACTAACCTATTCAAAATGTTTTAAGGTCAGACAACTTTTGAACATGTCACAGTCAAATATTATTCTTCGTTCAAAGACAACCGAAAGCACACTCGAGATCCTAGCTTAGCGGTTTCTTCTTAGCTTTGGCCCTTAGATCCTGGCTTCCTCAGTCCTTGCAACAATTTCCCTGGTACCGTTGTATCATGTTTGTGATCGGATCCCTGTTAGCGGCGTCCGGGAAGTTCCGTTACGCAGTCCCATAAAATGGACCCACGGAACTCCAGACAGATTATATTTACACTATCGCTCTGGTCCTTCCACTGGAAACGGATCTTAGCCACGAGTTCTTGACGAAGGCGCCGCCGTTGGAAAGCACTTTCAGTCAAACAAACGCCGCTCAGAAGAAAGTTCCGCCAAACTTCCGACTCTGCTATGGCGCCGTCATTAAAAGACCCATCGCCCTTTGAGCGTCCAACAAGACCACCTTTGGCAGGTAAATGGCAAGGGGTTGCGAGCGAGGGCTTACCCGGCACTTAAATGTGCTTATTGAACTCTAGTCAAACATAAACCGAAAGCGGACGGGGATACGTAGATAGTGTGTTCCTTTCAATAACAAGCGTAAGTAGAAATTCTGCTGAATGTGTCTCTTTTAATTTCCATTCTGAAAACATATTCCTTTATTTACAACCAGAAGAATATTTCAAAGAAAGAAAAGGCGTTTGGTAATAAATCACATTGCAAGTGTCTTTCCCATTCCTCCGCGCATGCATCATATGATCCAACCACGGCACTGTCGGTGAGTGTTAATGTCCTAATGTTATGAGCCTGTGTAATCCCGCGCGAAATCAAGTATGTTTTGCCCAAACAATAAACATTCTACCACAGTCGCTTACGGTTGTCCCATGGAAATTGGCGTTGTGGCCTGTAACGGACGAACGGAGAAGATCCCGTCGATAGCGATCATGTGGGATCGTGCCGCCGCCGCTACTGCTCGGTGTTTGCAGCAGATCGCAGTTCATCAGTTCGCCAAATATTATTTATAACCTTTCGCCCGTAACGGCTGTGGAGAGAATATGACAGTCGCGTGAAAGCAGCTGACGGTAGGCAACGTGGCAGCGTAGGAAACCCGATGGAGTATTGGGTGGATCGGTTGGGCCGGTGTAAAGATGAACGTGCTGACATCGCCCGAGTCGTTGCCGATTGGGGCGGTGACGATGGTACGCCAGCCGGGCGGCGGAGGAAATATGATGCCACGTACCGGAGCAGACTGATGGGTCTTGCCATTCGATTCGCACATGTGACTGCCATTTGGCGAGAGGACGCGATGGACACACACAGCAGGCCGTGTGTGCTGCTGTTCTTGCGAATAAAACCATAAATTTCTCTCGGGCACTTTCCAGATGTGCAACGATGTCGAACGGAACCCCTTTGAGACTAACCGGCACATCAAGCAGGAGGGAGCATGTGGGGCAATCGTTGCTAGTATCGATGGTACTTATTAGTGGGAGGTTTTGGAACACATCCATCCGCCTCGCGTGTCTGCGAACGCGGTTCGGTTTTGGATGAAATCATTTCGATACACTGCGCTCGTTTTCCTCCCTACGGTGACTAGGCCACTCTCGAGCGACGCAAGGCTGTTCTATAAACCGATCAACTACGCAACTTTGTGACTATTCATTCCAACTGATAGCAACTGTTGGTCGTTTAGGAGTTCAAAACTACTTATATTTTTGTTCAACTTCTCAAGTGAAAGCACTTGAAGTATACTTGGATCATGTGCTGGTAAGAATAACAATGACCTCAATGTTTGTAAGGTTTCCTTACTTTATCAATTGTCTGACTTGAGCAATCGTGCGTCCGGTCTGACATAACATTATGTCGTACCAACAAACAAACTATCAATACATGTATTACAGCATTTTAGATCGTTGTGTTCAGAAATCTCTTTGAGTTATTAAAGAGCCAGTTGGACGGTATACAAGGTTAGTCTCTAATGCAATGGCTTTTGGGAACTAGTATCTAAGCTTGTGTTATCAAATGTCGATGGTATTGATCATACATTTGGTATTGTTTGATTCTGTGATGCGTCTACAGTTCTTCTGCATGCAAAAGCAAACCTTACGTTTTGAGACTCTTGACTTATTCTAATTGTAGTCCTGAAATTAAAAAAAAATCGTTAGTAGCATTAAGGAGCAATAAAATTATATCATTATAGCTAAAAAATTTGTTAGATTACTAACAGTGAATACATAATACACGTACAAAAGGGAATAAAAGCTTGTGAAGATCGAAAAATCAATAAAGCTAAATAAAATAAATTCTATGCTAATGTAACTATTCCGAAAATCTAACTGTATGAAAAATTTTAGAATTTAATTCAATTTTTAAATATGTTCAGGAAATAGGAAACATTTAGTTTTATAAAATAAAAACAGATGAGATCATTTGGAACGCAAACATAAACAAAGTAGTAAATTGTTCTTAGGCAAAATATAATTTAAGTAAGGCAGTACAAGTAATGAGTAAATGTACAAAAGTAGTACATTCTGACCATGTATTTACTTGTGAAAAGAGAGCGCACCCTAACAGAAATTCAGAAATAATTCTGTACGAATACTTTTGCCTTTGCTCTTGACTTTCAACTGCTTCTAATATTGTAATTTATTAAATCATTCATGATCAAAACTTTATCAAAACTCTACAACCTGTTTCACGGCAACGATGAACGTTGACCAATATATTAAGAGTTATACCTGGGAAAATTGGCCCATGACCTCGATGGCGTGGGTTGGAATCCCAAACCGAGACCGGGCCTTCTCTTTGTACGAGAGTACTGACTATCCACGTACACAAAAGGAAAAAGTCTCGTAGGTCCTTAATAGGCAAGCATGACCGAAGACGGTCGTTAAGCCAAGAAGAAGAAGAAGAATTTAAATTTAACCATCAATTTTCGTAGTCAATCGTTAAATCAAATCAAATGTGGTCACTGATAAAGAAAGTCAATTCTGAAAGAATGATTAAAAATAAAGCAAGTTTTGGAGAGCATTTGAACGACGGCTTTCAAACACCTCGTTCCATACATCGCTCGTTGGTTTTAGATGATAACAAATTGTACAGAAGGCCGGTAAACTGTGAGAAATTGTTAAACGTGAACACTTCACTCAACAACAGATGGGATGTAAAAAGAGGCTGAGAAAGGCTGGACTTTACCACCACGATAAAGATAGTTTCAAGAAGGAAAGATGTCGTTCGCCGGATAGTTTAGTGTCGAACATCTGTCCGACAGACAAGGGACGACTTACTCGTGGGACGCTGCGAAAATTCAACGGCACCCACAGGACTCACAGTAGCCAAGTAAGTCAACCGTTATGAGAACGCACCGGCCTCCAGTGGTGCAACTCGATGCGGCCACAATCTGGTTCGGATTATATGGTGTGTGCTCGAAAATCGAACCAAAACCGAGCGCATCGACAGCACGCACTGTTTGGCGAAGGATCTGAGAGGCAGGTATTGCGGGTATGAAATCGCTATTCGACACTTGCCCATTGCATCCTTATTCGTTTCCCACCGTAAGCTGCACCGTTTTCGGCTTCTCGAAAAGAGCTCTTGGGATGTTCCTTTGGAGGGAAGGAGCAGTGCGGTGTGGCAAATGCCCGATATGTAACCGGTAATCATTGCGGGTCCCCTGCAAGCGCACTGCTCCCTAATGACGCCAGCGGTCCGGCGAGACGCACTTGTGTTCCGTCATTAGCAAGCGATGTTTATTTGTACTTGAACTTGTACCACACTTCGGCCGCGGAACACCAGACCCACTCGATCCTTTGCTCGGCTGCATCGGCCAGCATCGACCAAGGCGGTGCTTCCCTGCACACACACATACCATCACGAGACGGTTGATTTCGACCGACCCGGATTGCACCCACATCGACACAAGCCCCGCGAGGATTTGGTGTTTCTTCGATGCTTTCTTTGCTTCCCGACCGTGCTTTCCAGCGGCAATCCCTTCGTCGATGTGTGCCTTATGTTGTTGATCATATTTCTTCCTTCTCGGTGTCCTCTTTCCCTGTGGAAAGAAGGAACTACCAAACACCACACATACCCGCTCGAGCGGGCCCTGCTTGTCTGTTTATCAACGATCCCACAGGCCAACGCCAAACCGAAACGAGCTGCTGGCTGCATTCGGCCACTATGACGTGCAGTGAATTTTTAATTTATTTTTGTTTTATCCACCAACCCATCGGCGTCCCCGTTCGTAGGAAAAAGAGTAGGAAGAAAAGCTCAACCAAAGCGGACGAGAAAAACTAAACGATGGGAAAGAAAGGCAGGAGATGGGAAAAAGGTTGATTCCGATGCAACACTCGACACAGCACCAATCTGCATCCATCCTCCGCTCTACCCCGCCCAGCTTCCGATGATGACTTGTAGCACCGTTCAGGAAGGTCCGAGCCCGGAAAGCATAGAACCGTTTCTAAGCAGGAGAGAAGAAATCAAACATATGTCGGCTAACAAACGATCTTCGACAGTCGATCGCGCATAGCCCTGCAAAGGACATGAGGAAACCATTACCAGCCTGCCGTAGTCATTTCTCGGTAAATCGAGCTAAAGCGTACGAAGGAACGTCTCTTTCAAACATCTCACATGGCGTCCCTGAAATCACCCTCTGCCAATCCAAAGATTAGTTGCATTTAATGGATTAAATTGCCCCAAAGAGCATACGCTCGCATACAGTATGTGAATTTTCTTGTGTTTAGCATTTGGTGCCGAGTTTCTTACTGCTAAGATGTCTAATTTGCACGAATCTTGGATTTGCAGCGCATGTGCAATAAAATAAGTTTAAGAGAATTTCCCTAAAAACTGGATCGAGCGCGTACGGGAAATGTAGAAAAAGAAGAAACCTTTCGTTACGAGGTGGGTGTTTTTGGGATCTCTTCGATGCAGACGAGAAATATACCAGTCGAACGAAACGATCGATCGGCTAAAATTGGGCATCCACCACCGTTGCTCACTGATCTTCCGAGTTGATCTTGTGCTGGTTCAACGTACTTTGCACGGATCGAACCACCAGAAGTAGCAGACCACGGTAATAGGATAGTAGTCTGGCGATTGGGTTTATTTTTTACGTCGTATAAACTGAATCCTTGACGCAGCCGTAACTCAATCCTTTTTTTTCGGCGATCATCCAACCTGTGTCTGGGGATGCTTTCCCCAAAGGAAGCAACGTTGTGGTCCAGGCACGGACCACAATCGGGGTTTAACCGACACACAAAATCGATGGAGCCGATCGTGCTGTATTTATACGGGTTGAATGTTGTACCGCTACGTGGAGTTCTGCGTGATATCCTTTACCAGGATGAAAATCCTTTCCCGCCATTCCACCAACGTTCGTTAAAGTTTGTTTGAAGACATCCATCATAACCGAAGGATTTTTGTATCGTATTACAATTTAAAAAAAAAATCATCAGTTTCCTCCATTTCCCGATGAGAGAATTCATTCTACGCCGAGATTCGAGGTTCGAAGGAAGCGTTCGATCGAAAACCCCCTTTTAAAGAGCGTGTGATGGTTCGAGTTGTGGTTTCCAGAAGATGGTTATATGCGTACGACAAAGTATACATTTTCCCATGAATTAAACCAACTTCTAGATCCTCCTGAACCGGAAGGAAACCTTAAAAGAGTCAGCTTTGAAATGTTCGCGTTTCGTACATTCCAGAGCGATGGGGGAAAAGCATCCAATAAAGTGATCATGTTGACCTCAAAACCTACTAATACACAAGAGTCACAAGACTCCGTTAGGATATTGTTATTCCTCACATACAACAGCAATTGAGCATCGATTGTTGGATTAACAGAGAGGAAAGGGTAGATCTATTCGATCTATGTACATAAATTGTATAATGATTTGTGAGACGATATGTAGAACGACGCCAAAAGGCCAACAAACATCCCTACATTTACACAATCCAGCACGCGCCCTAGTAGAGGTCGTGTCAGACGTGGCGATTTCATGATTTAACATCTAATTGTGATTCTAATTTGAACAGAACCAAAACAATGTTCACGCTACTAGCGATGTTGACGACTTGAGAGATCAATTTTCAATCAGTGAATAAACTCGCATCTACATCTGTATCGTCGAATGTGCATCGGAAAGCAATATACGCCATGTTCCTATACTCACCATACTCATACATTATTAACGATGGAGGCGGTTTGATTTCTACAACTTAAGAAGAAAAACAACATTCGAACTTCGCCTTTTCTCTCTTTGGATGTAGGCAAGATGTTGTTGTTTAAGGATATTTAAAATGTTTGTTTGTTTTCTCTGTATTTCTCTGCGGTATTTAAAACACACTTCACAATGCACATCGCCCGACTTGCAACCCATCGGAGGTCGAGGTCTGGGTGGCGCTGTGACGAGTATATCCAGCGCCGGCCATCGGCTCACGTTCCGTGCGAGACACGAGGCAAAGCGCCAGCGAAGCGTTGAAGGATGCTGCTTGTTTGTTTACCCGTAAAAGTAGGGAACGGCTAAGCCGCCACGGTTCGGTGACGGAAGAGGTGTCAGGTGAGATGTACGAAATGCCTTCGTCATTTCTTGTATTGACATGATAATTTTAAGCTGATTCCTAAAATTAACTCGCAATACACCCGGCCCCGTCGCGGCAACATGCCCGTCAATCGGGTCCATGCGTCCGTTGCTCGTCGTTAACTTCACACGTTAACAATTATGGTGACAAATATTTACCAATCGCTACGATAGGAGTACCGCACGGGGAAGCACGAACCTTTACGCCCGAGATCTTTTGCCTTTTGCATCGAAAAGATCGTTTAGTCGGATCGCGAACGGTGGGAAATGCCGCTATGACGCATTCCACGAGCTAACAGCTCTCAAGTTGCTTAGTTTGTTACGTGTGGAATGAAAAATAAAAAACGGAATAATATTCTTGAAATGTACAACACAGTCCGTGGTCGATCAAGTTGAGAAAACTGCACAACGAACAAAACCAAGTACATCTTAATAATATATTTTAGATACTAAATTGCCTTAATTTAAGTTTTCAATGATGAACTATTAACGGCAACAAAAATGAATGTGGTTGATTAAACCTTATATAAATAAAATTAATATGCACTGTCACTTTCAAGACGAAAGGAGATAATTTTGAAAGTGGGTTCCGAAAACTTGTTAAAAGTAAAAATCTAAATAAAAAAATGATAGCATACATACAACATGTTGTATGCTCAATAAATTCGGCCAGTTTTGTCAACGTTCGTATCCAGGAAACAGAGTTCAATCCCTCAAAACAGCGTTTGAACCAATGAATCATTTGATGGCGATAACGACGGAAAATACTAGAAGCCATTGGATCGCATGCCATTTCTTCGAAAAACGCAGCATTACTACTACACTGATAATTTCCTTATCAGATCGCTTCGTAAGTTTGATACCATACCGCCATAGTGGTCACGCGCATGTCAACAAGATAAACTACACCGCCGGGTTGGAGTTTTATTGTTTCAACATTTCTTCGATGGCCGAATCTTGCAGGACACCCAACCCAACGCCAGCCTTCTGGTTTGCCGGCGCAGTGATTAGGCCGACCTCAATTTGAAAGTGTGCGTCCCATTTTTAGATGTGATCAAATTTGTGTCGTTTATCATTATCAAACAAATGATAAGCACTTCGAGTTACTTGTGAGTGTAAGACATGCATCGAACGATTTTTCTCCCCTGAAAGTATGAGGCGAACAAAACAACACATCACTGAAATGGTGACAGGACGGTGGGAAAACGTTGCGGTCTAGCAAAGACGTTTATGGTTTTTGTTTTATCTTATCATGCAACGGGGAATTTTCTTTCTTCTTCCAGTATCTCCCACTTGGGAGTCGCTGTAACGTGCTTCCCCCTGGTAAATGCGCGGATATGAAATAACCAATGTGGCCAAAACTTTGTTCAAATAACTTTTGCGCGGTCACTAGCAGCGACAGTACTCTGTTGTTCTGTACAAAAACATTAATTTGTTGCTCCACAAAAATGACGATCGTCACTGGTTGCGCAATCATTCGCAACGATTTGTGCACGTTACGTTACGGCGACTCGTGCAAGACAGTCCCTGGCCGATGTAAATGGTACAAACCTCCGCCTTGTCAGGGTACAGAAAAATAATGGAAAGACCAAAAAATAAACCAAACACCAGCAAAAGTCCCCTTGAAAGAATCGTCACTGAAACTGGTACCGCACTCGGAAAACGCTATCGCGCTGGTGAAGCAAAAATAAGCAACCGTTTTTCGAACCTGCTGCAAACTAAGCTGAAGAAAGCAAAAGAGAGAGATAGAGAGAAAGAAAGATAGAGCAACTCTGGCACTGTATTAGGGATGCAAGGTGTAGGCTGGGGCTGTGCAGTGCCACTCCAAGCCGAAGACGATGCAGGCCGCATTGTGTGGGTTTAAGGCAGCAATTCATTCATAAAAGTTATGCTACGCTTAGTAAGCCGATGTGTGTTAACGTTACTTTTTGTTTCATCATTATTGGGACCTTCCCAACTAATCACACTTAGTGTAAGTCATATTAGGATGTTTTCTTAGTGTGTATGATAAGCATTGGGGGGCAAAAATTGGGGAAATCTTAATTCCATTATTCATGCATGTTAATTTTGTTTTGTAATGCCTTATTTGGAATCAATCGAAAAAATGCTCAAGAAAACACTGAGCATGGCATTGTTTAGTTATTTAAAATAGAGTTGACCAACGTTAAAGCATTTATTGGATTTAATTAGGCTATGAAATGAATTCTGGAAAGTTGACTGTTGAAAAACATATCAAGAACTTTGTCTTCTAAAATATAATATAACAATAAGAACGTTAAAGAACGTTGGTTTGGTGGTTGTTGCAAAAAATCGAATAAAACTTCAAACAACTGATAAGGTTATTTTTTTCCTTGCTTTAAGATCAATTATTGCATGTTTAAGAATGGTTTCTAAGTTTAAACATGAAATACTGTATGTAGTTGTTAAATGTTACTGTAGCATATTGCCGGAAATAGAAAGAATGTTTAAGAACCGCAGAGTCACAATTGCACTTGGTTATTTGCGAAAAACAATTTTGTTTTTTTTCTTGTGAAAGGTGCATATTAAAACAGATTTCCCTGTCCGAGTTTCGATTATAACAGAATGATAATAATGGGCGATTAATTAGAATTAACTCTTGAAACATAGTACATTTACCATCATTAGGATTCTATGCACTACAGTGAGGCGTAAATATTGTAAAGGTGATTGAGGCAAACAACGGAAAATACAGCCATAATACAATTTGAGACGCATACACAAGCATATTCAGCTACATACAAATGCAACTAAGCATTTGATAAGACTATCATTTCGCCAATACCAACGGCTTATGGTTTGCGTATAGTTTACCTTCGTGTTCGAAATGTATGATTCGCCTAATCCGCCCGTAAGTTTACCACTAATATTGACCATGTCCGACAGATGATTCATGTTGCACAATTGACAAAACGGAATACGGCTGCTTATGGTACCTACCCCACCCAGTGGAAGATTGGTTTCCGCTAGCCGGAGCGCGGAAAACCTCGCGAACTCGCCTTGCCAACTGCTCCTCGGGACGGCTGCACCAAACGACGGGCTCGGGGAATGGTGATTTTGTCGCCAAAAGGCGGACCGGAATTGATAAGTGCTGCAGCTGCACAAAGCGTCGTAATCAGTGTACCGACACTGCCAAACGTACACCAGGAAACTCGTTCCCGAGCACTCCAGTACGAAGAGTATGTTTCTACAGCTTCTAGGGACACTTTTTTGCTTTTCTTCCTTTTGGGGCACACTACCTTCACGCAATCATATAAACTCTCAGGCACACACAAACACGTATGGGTACGATAAACTGGCCACCATCGGCAGTAGTGAAGGAATCAGCGGCCGTCTTGCATTGTAATTATTTGAAAAAGCTATCTTTACCGTATTGGTTTTAAAATTAAACAATTTTTTTTCCAAAACACCGTATTATTTTGGGTCCAACGCCCTGGAACAAGCACACTTGAATGTAGCAACACGATCACTAGCAAGAAACATGGAATTATAATTTCTAAGAAATTGGAAAAAAATCAACAAACATACATTAAATGAAAATAGAATTAAACATTTCCTCCACTCGGGCTCCCACTTTTCCCTCACTTTCCCATCAATCGAATGACGCCGATTAACCATCAGCACCGTCGAGTCTCCCAACCGGCCCAACGAAACTACCCGCGATCACATTCACGCAAAATCACTTATGACAAACACGCACACAACGCCACGAACCCGACTCCCGCTTCGCCACGAGCCCGTTCGACTTAATCTTTTATGAATGAAAACGGATCGCCCCAAAGCCCCAAGACGTTGTCGTCGCCGAGAGCGTTTCTCTCGCAAGGAATCGCCGTGCGCCGCCCGTCGCCTTGCCTCTTCGTCCACACTTCTCACCACACAGCATAGTTTGTTTGCCTGCGCGTTGGTTTTGTTGTAGTTCTGCGTCACTTGTTGCCTGCCTGCCTGCCTGCCTGCCTGCGCCGCCACGTCGCCCTGTCGCTGCCAACACACGTAACAACAACTGTGTTGTTTCCAGTTTGGACTCAACGTGCGGAGTCGCGTTCACTATCGTTAGTTTTTTATGTACACTTTTTTTGACTCTGCTTCAATCCGTTTCGTATCTCTTCACAGTAGCCTCTTTCGCCGCGAAGAGATGATGTGTTCAGGGCCCGTGGGCGAAAAAAGGGGTAGCTTCGAGCGGGTGGCACAACGTTTTGTTCTCGACTTTCGCTTCCACACGCCAGCCCCGCTCTGCACCAACAACTTTTGGACCAACTGCAAGAAGCGACATGCACGCCCTTCTTGTCGGCAATGCTTTAGCGTCCCGTGCGTACGCCAATGCTGACTAGCATATTAATTCGTGGATCTTCGATTGCGCCGCCTTCCCGTTGTTCCCGTGCTCCTCCACCAACTGCGCGCGCTGCCGGTTCGAACGATCCGTGGAGATAATCGTGGGGACCGACACGGCGGCGAAGACGGCGGTTTGAAAACTTGAATGAATGCGATTGACTCGCGCGCGCACCGTGTCTCGTCGTATCGAACGAACCATTCATGAAACTCCGGGCACGTCACTGGATGAGATTGTTTACGATCATGCAAAAACATGCGTCTGTCATTTGCAAGCAATGCCTACTGTGCGTCGAAGTGCTGTGGGATATCCCAGCGTATGCTGGCCGATTCGCGTTCTATCGCCTACTGATGGACACACAGCAGACTTACTGCGACATTTTTTTTTTCTTCTTTACTTTGATACACGCCTCGGACTGAGCTATGGGGGTTGAGTGGATTCGTTATCATTACGGGCCGTACGTACAATGGGGCACATACAGCTCTGGGGTGTTCTCTTCATAGCGCAGCGGGTGTGGATTGAATCGAGACCAACGAAGTGATAACAGCATGGTGCGCGGTTTTTTCTTAATTTTTTTGTTGTGTTTAGTGCAGGCTTAGCAGGCAGTATCACAAATACTAAAGCTCCTACTGGCGAAAGGCGCTTGCCTATTCATGAATGGCTGTACTGCACAACGTTTCGAAACCGAAATCCGATGCACCCACACCGTCGATGCGCCTTCAACTTCTACATGTTTTGCCTACCTAGCACATAATGGCTCATGGGGTAAAAGGGACGAATTAGCACCCTGCGGGTTAGTGGTCACTGTTGGTCGACGGGTCGACGTTGCATATGAATATCCTACGATCGGTGCTTCTGAATCGCGCGTTCACACTACGGACACACTTAATCGCGCGAATGCCTCCGGCCGCAGAACATTCTCTCGTGAGACTGGCGAGAGGATCGAACCGTCAGCGCCTGTTCAGTCGTCGCAGTCGCGTGTTTGGGTGTGTATGGATACGGACCGCGTCCCTGTCCCGGTTGCATATGTGTATGCGCCCGTTTCTACACGCGCAGCACGCAACTGATCCGACCGTTCGGTGTGCTAGCGAACGAGAAGCAAGATCGTTTACGATCGCTCTCTCTACGATCTCTTGTCACGTACCCGACACATATACTGCCCAAACAGACAGGCTGCTTTCGCAGCAGAGATCACTCACACTGCTTTACACTGCCAGGGACTGGTAGTAAGGATCATGGAACTAGTTTGAAAGAGAATCATTCAAGAAATTGTGCAAACGAGAGACTGAGAGAGTGAGAGAGATGCTACAGTAACGTCAGCAGTGAAGAGCGCGGCCATATTCAAGAATTATGAATGAAAACCCACACACAGATGGAGCTCCTGGAACAACGAATCGTGTTCCGGCCTGTTGGTAGGAGAGCCAGGAGATGTGGGGGGGTGTTGGCCGGTGCGTCTGTGGTAACATTGCGGCTGGTGCGTAAACGGATCGATCGGAAGCGAAGGTGGTCGATCTGTGCCGCACTCCATGGGAGACGGCGAATCGCGTGAAGTGCAGTCAAAACGATGCAGACATCGCTGCAACGAATAATTAACGTAAACAACGATCGGAAAGGAACGCTGACGAAGTTCGCACATAGTGGTAACGCGTTGGCCAACGGTTTGCTAATGATACAGTAATTCCTACATTGTTGTTCGTGTCGCAGAATGGATTAATTCATTGTCAACCGTAGAATACTTGTTATTCTGCTTCTAATATACGCGAGTACATACTTTAAACCCGAATTATAAACTCCCGCACAAATGCCACAAGATCTATTCAAGTGCATGGCAGATATGTAACTGATTATTTCTGCTCTTTATCAATACACGCTATCAAGAAAGCATTCAAGTTTTAATGATTTAACCAAAAATAGTTTAAGGATATGATATTGACAAATGGTGGCAAATGCAAAATAGTTATTGCTAGAAACAAAGGCAGAATAGTTATTGCTAATGATCAAGTATAACGTTACAACGCTCTTGAGGCATTGAATGCTGAATAGCTTTCTCGGTAGAATTTCAGAACATGCATTTTCCGGAATTGGAATAAGTTCATCTAGTATGCCAAAGGGCCTAAAAAAACCTACTTTCACCAAATGATATGTAGAAGCCCGATTATATGGCCAGCGAAGGTGCAATTAAGCATGAAATTGACGAAAACAAAAGCAATTATTGGTACCCTCAGTGCCAATTACTGTGCACACAGTCCCCAGGAGTTACATGAAACAGTCACACGGTTAAGAAGATTCTGCGAAATCCTTCGACTGGCTGAGAAGAGGTACGACGGCCACAGCATTCAACGCAACGATCACTCGTGATCTTCAGCATCGATCAGATGCAAATGGTATAGTATGTGTGTGGGTCGGGCTATTGGGGTGTGTTGCTAGGCACACAGTCACATAAACTCACATGGCGGCTCCGATTCTGTCCTTATTCCCACAGAGTTCGTCTTAACGAATCACGATGGTGATGTTTGTTGTCATCTGCTTTGAGGGTTCAGCGTTTCTGTTGGTCCTCTTTTCATTCCGCTTGGCATAAGTTACTCGTCTTATGCCGGTTCTACTTCTTTTCGCGCTCATGTTCTACCTCCTTTTCGATCACAAAAATTGTATTTATTTTCCGTTTCTCCTTTCTCCTGGCCCGGGTGTTCCTTTATGCTTACAGTGGAGATTTTTACAGGTCTGAATTTTGATGATATTTTTTTCCTTCATTCGTCGTTCAAAAATAAAAAAAATTGAAAAGAAAAATCAATGCGAACATTATTTTACTAAACAAATTAAATTACTGTGATGGTTTACGAGATTTTGCAAGAAGACATCATTCTAGATTAATTCTAGATCGATTATAATAATGGTAATAAAAATAAAATCAAACAATTTTTTCCTTGAGCACTGTCAAACTCAATATAATAAATTAAATACATTAAATCTTGCTTCACTATTGAAAAAAAACACATACTTGTCAATCAAATCTCTATGGATTATTCGCTTTGATTTTTCATACGTAAGTTCTATGGTGGGATGCGGTCTCGGTTGGGAGTCGAACCCACGCAGTCCATGATGGGTCGTGTTCTCACCTTCAAAATCACTGGCACGAAAACACTAAAACTTGAAATACTGATCAAAATGGTAGTAAAGCATTATGTTCACTAAACTAATGAAATTTGAAGTTCAAATTACAGTGTGATTCTAAGTAATATAGGTCACAGGATGTTATCAGTACATCTGAGTACTAAATAATGATTCAGAGTTTCACTCTTTAACGATTTGCGGTACTTATTCTGTCTGGTATTTTGTTTTCTTCTGGTTTAGTACAATGTTTTATGTTTCTTCGAAGGTTTTAAATATCTCTCCAACATTATTTTTTTGGTGTACGATAAGACTGCAAGAACATCAAACGGTAATGCAGATTTGCCTTTATTGTATGGAGTTTATTTACATTTTTATGAAAATTAACGATATAAAAACAGTTTTACGAGAAGCTGTATGTGCTAAAACGATACGAAAGTGGCTATCTTTTACTACAATATGCAATATATTTTTCGTTCAAAATATACAATGGAATTCAAAAAATCATTCAAAATATACAAATCAGGGTCATAATCTGGGTTTCGTCAATTAAATAACATCAAGAAAGCTGATAAACCTAATAATTCGAGTCACATTGAAAAAAAAATCGTTCATAACGGCAATAAAATTCCAACTTATTTGCGACATCCTCATAGTTTTGTAAGCCTTGGGTTTTTGGATAATGATTGTCAAAATAAAATGAAACGTCAAACTGATCGTGTGGAGCACACAATGTTATGCGTCACCTTGGCCGTATGTCACTTTAAAGTAGTGATGGGAAAATCAAATCCCTGAAGGGATTCGAATCTTTCGATTCCAAATCCCAATCGAATCAAATCTTTAGAATCCGTCAAATGGGATTTGAATCAAGATCATTCAATAGACAGGTCGAATCATCCCATACAAAGAGCCAAAAACCGTGGGAACTTTTTTGACAGGTGGTTTGAATTTTGTTTACTTCTTACGTGCAGCATGAAAACTGGAGTAATACTGCAAATTTGGTATGTTTAATCAAATTAGGAAGTTGAGGCGTTCGGTAGCTTGATTTCGGCCATATCCTGGCGACCAACAGGATCAAAATTTCATGACTTCACATCGAAAAGCAATTTCCACTACTACTGGGTCACTACGATCCAAAATTTTCGATTTCATATTTCGTTAAGTAGATTGTAAACACTTTTCAAACAAACTGTCACAAAAATGGCGGAACAGAAAAAGGCACCGACCTGTCTATTGAATGATCTTGATTTGAATCTTTAGAATCCCTCTAGGGATCGAATCTTCGAGTCTTCCAAATCCCGATTCTGTCAACACTACTTGCGATAGCAAAACTTCGCCGTCGTTTTTCCTGCACTTGCAGAGTCTGCCGAATTTGTTCGTGAAAGAATTAAAAGGTAGCTGAAATTATCGCTTTGCCTATCCGTCTCTATTCGTGGGCCTGCTTCACAAGCTTCCGTGGTATTTTCTGCTTACACTTCCTGGACCGCGATACCGTTTCTGGATCGGCTTCCCAATTACATAACGTGCGATTGGAGGTTAATAAAACTTTTCTTTCCTATCGTATCGTAGATGCTGACCAACCAGATCGTCTCCGCTGCCCGGATCATGGGAGTTCAGGCCCGCCGCAACTACGGAGTTTCGGCCGTTCTGCTTTCCAAGGCGACCGACCCAATCCAGCAGCTGTTCGTGACCAAGCTGCGGGACTATGCACAGAAGAGCAAGAGCGCGTAAGTAAAACAAACAGGATGAGATCTGCTTTTGGGGTGAGTCTTTTGCAAGGAGATTGAAACGCGTTCCTTTTCAGGGGAGGAAAGTTGGTTGATGCGTCGCCGGAAATCGAAAAGGAGCTGAGACAGGAGATGGATAAGCTCGCGAAGCAGTACGGTGGAGCCGCGGGCGAGGATATGACCAACTTCCCTACCTTCAAGTTCGTGGACCCGACAATTGATCCCATCAATTCGACCGCCTAAGTAGCAACAGGTCGGCTCCAAGCGGACCTCCTGCAATAGATCTACTACTAAATTCTACTGAAATCGAAACAGATGTAAACAGTTGATTTAAATGGTGTTAGTGTTTATTAAGCACAATAGCAAAGAAACTGGAAAGCCTGTAATCTGTAGTAGGATAATACCTTTTGACGTTCCTCCGATGTGCACCTCGAGGCGTATTCCGGCTGGTTTTATGTTTGTAAAATGTGTGCAACCGTTTCCTGCAGTACGTGCATTCGATAGTCGGTGGCAAGTGTTTGGAACGTAAGCAAAAGGCGTCGCAGTTCTGCTCTCGAAATAAGATTTTCAAAGTTCCCGGTGCAGGTGCAGTACTGGGCGAGATTTTCCCGTTTAATCTGCTTGCACTTGACGCAACGCAGGTCTTGCAGCGTGTAGGACATCAGCTTACGCTGTACCACATCCAGCAGCCGCATTTCAATCTCCACGTTGTCATAGTCAACGTTGCATTGCGCACAAAGCCAAACGGGCTGCTGGCCATCCTTAAGCGCCCGATGACTGTCTTTGCACAGGTCCAAATCGCGACAATGGTTGCACGCCTGGCATATGACTTCGGTTAGGACAAACGATTTGGTCATCTCTTTCCAAATAGCCTTCTCGCTGAAATCACCCACCCCAATCAGGAGCAGCATGTTCCGACGCATCGTGGTCACCTGCTCCTCGGTTTCCTTGCTTATGCTCAGCGCCCGGGTGACTGCCTTTACGAACTCCAGCGCTGGCCCATCGGCGCCGCGTGCATACCCGTCGTGCATCTTTTGCACCATTCCATACGCGATGCCGGCTAGTTTTTTCAGACCATTCTCTGGCGTCGCACCTTCGGCCAGCGCTTGCAGGAACGACACGATGAAACTTTCGAAGCTCTCCCGGCATCGCCGTTCCTCCGGCAGCTGCTCCGAAATGCTCCAGTTCATCTCCAGGGCCAGTTCCTCCTCCTGCTCGTCGGGTTCTTCCGTCAGTCCGGTGTCTCCCGAGGTGATCGCTTCCTTGGGCAAATTTCCTCGCACACCACCATAGTTGGTTGGGTCAATCCACAGCAGGAACTCCCATGCCTGATGGAACGACAGCGATACGCTGTGGAACATTTCGCGGTTCCGGATGTTCTGCACGACGAAATCAGTGTAGCTGACTGCATCGACCACCGTGCGCTTGCCGGTATCGATGACGATGCGGTTGAAATCGGCATAAATGATGTCGGCCTTCATGCGTCGAAATTCGGCTACAATTTGCAGAAACAGCTTGCGCATCAGCGTGTTAAGTGCTCGCCGGAGGGCCGGGTCGTACAAGAGGGCACGGCTGGAGCGCACCCAGCGGTAGAAATGTATGATCTGGAAGTCGGAGAACACATTCCGGTTGATGGAAACCTCGCGCAACCACGTGTTCACCATGGTGCGCATTACTCGGAACGCTTGGCTGCAAAGCGCCGTTTCGTCGTAGCTGGAAAGCTGCTGACCACCGGGACCACTCGTGATCATCTCCTCCAGGGATGCCTGTGGAATCACGTCGAATGTGATCGCGGACGAGGTACCCTCGAGCTCCTGCACTCGGCTTGCTTGCAGCAGCGCCGACACGGCCAGACTCTCCACATTAAGCTCCACGCAAACCGAGCGGTAAAGGCCGGGCCGGTTCTGCACGATGGAAATATTGTCCTCGAATTCTGCCAACAAGCGGCTGTCATCCGCCTCGCGTCCTCCCAAATCCGGTCGAGCGCCAGATGAACACCAGAGGACAAAGTTGTGCTTCTGCAGCAACCGGGCGTAGAAAAGGTCCGCTCCGAAGAGTACCGTGTCTGGGGGCATGTTGCCCAGCGGCAAATGGAAGTAGCGACACTGGTCTAGCATCATTTGCACCACGCGGTTGAGATTGAGAAAGTGTCTTATCATTGAGCGCGCCCCATGCCGCTGCCAGTCCAGCCCGGACAGTAGCGCTGCGTCGTCCGCGATGTGAATGGGAACCTCCGGGAACTCGAGGCACACCGGGAGCAGCTGGTTGAGCTTTTGCAAACCGACCGCCGTCTGCAGGCACAGAATCGTTGGTCCACGTTTTTCATCGCGGTATGCGGCAAGGGCACGTGTTACCCGCTGGTACACCTGCTTGGCATCGATTTCCATGAACACCTCGAAGGTCATGTCCACCGGCGGGAGCATTTCTTCTTCCGTACGATCCGCCCCTCCACCTGCCAGCAGTGCAATTCGTTCCGAGGTGTAGAGATTCTTCACCGTCGGCAGTTGGTTGGTGCGCACCGTGTCCAGCACGATTACGAGTGCCTTTTTGCTGGCGGGTGAGAAAAGGCCCCACATTTCACGCTTCCCGGTCGGGGACACGTGCTGGTAGAGGAAAATTTTACGCAAATTCCCCCCACCGGCACCAGGTTTAAGGTATGGTGCGTTCGTAGTGCCGCTTGCGAAGCCACGCATCTCGAGCTGCTGGATGTTGAACGAGTCGAGATCTTTCGTCGCGAGTGCGGCCAACGATCGTGCTTCGGATCGTTGCACGGCACACACGCATCCCAGCTCCATCAGGGCACGAAACTCGAGTGTCATCTGCGTTTCGTAGATGCCCTCGATGTCGGGTGTTGCCAGGTCGGCCAGCAAACCTAACCTATTGTCGCGAAAAACCTGCTCCGGCACGACATACTGATAGAGATGGTAAACGGGGCGGGCCCGGGGTAGCATACGGTGAACCTTCTTCCACATCGATTTTGCCGCCCCCGCACCGCCGGAGCCGTCATCTTCCGGTGGTGCTGGCGTTCGCTGATTCACGTAGAAAATGCGCGGCACGGATAGGCGAATCTTGTGAAGCTCATCGCCCACCATCGCCCACAGCGTAAAGTTGCCCAGATCGTCGACCGGCAGCAGTTGAATGATTTGCCAGCTTTGTTCGACCAAGGAACGTTGCGTTTTGCGCAGAAATCCACCCAACGTGGCAGCCGATCTGGCAGGAGGTAACGAGGCTCCACCAGCGGGTTCCTGCGCATCCGTTCGTAGTTTCTTGCTGTTGCGTGCGTCACGATGATGGCAATCGCGACGTGCAAGCTGCCATTTCCATTTACGCTTATGAAACTGCAACCACTCGATCAGCTCCTTTCGTGTGGTGCCCGTATTGGGAGGGCTACCGAGTGCTTCACGCCACGTTTTCGGTACCGTTTCCGAAGATTCCGCTTCGCCATCTTCAGCTTGATCATCCGAACGCTCTCGGCGACGTTTGTGAGCCACTGGGATGCCGGACGCCGGGCCGGAACCAGTCTGCTTGCGAACTAGATCTTCCACATCGGTCA
Organism: Anopheles sinensis; assembly: GCA_000441895.2. Taxonomy (NCBI): domain Eukaryota; kingdom Metazoa; phylum Arthropoda; class Insecta; order Diptera; family Culicidae; genus Anopheles; species Anopheles sinensis. The sequence continues at coordinate 343,140 of KE525316.1, read as the reverse complement.
CTGCTCCTCCTTTCGGTGGTGCAACCGAAAACATCTCGCTTATGCGGCGTTGCTTTAGGATATCATTTTTCTCCAGCATCTTCTTATGCAACCATTCCGGATGTTGCACTCGAGGGACGGGATTGTTTAAACCTTGCAGAGCGGCCGGGATGGTAATGATCTTTTGAATGGTGCCGCCCAAGCGTTCGATGTAATAATTCCAATCCAGCACGTCCCGGATGTCCGCATCGCCCATGGTGTTGTCTTTGAGCCAGCGACGCAAATAATGACGCCGCACGCTTACCTCCGACTGGAATATGGCCAACGGGATGGCCCGCTCGGTAACGGGGGCCCCTTCCGGTTTGCGTGAGATAATAAACTTACAGGCCAACCCGGCATCCTTCACCATCTGATCGCCGAGGAATTCGGCCAACCGTTTCGCGGTGGAGATCGAGGTCGACTTTTGCTCGCCGTAGTCCTCGAGCTTGCGCGACATCGAGCGGTTTTCTGAGATCAGCTCGAACAGCTCGCTGTCTGGCATGTTATGGCCCTTGCTGTACAGTACATCCAGCCAGTAGTCAGCGATTTTGGCCACCGCAGCGTAGCACTGCTCCAGCGTGGCGCCCTGCAGGAACGCCTCAAACACGGACGACTGGAAGATTTTGATCAGCTGCAGTTCGCCGCGGCGCTTCACCTCGAAACCCTTCAGCTCCGCCAGCGATCCGTCGAAGTTGAAGACGGCGTACCGTTTTTTGAGCTTTTTGCCCTCCTCTTTGGCCGCCGGCAGCACCATCGCCAGGTATGGGCCGTCCACCTCGAAGAAGATGGAATTTTCCGAGCGCACCGAATATTCCGCCCCCGAACCATCGCTTGAGTGTGGCCGCTCGAGCACGTGGTACTGATCGTTCGTAAAGTGGTCCTTCACCATCGTGTTGAGGACGGCGTTCGGGTAGGAGACGTTGATCGTTTTCTTCTTCTGGTGATTCGTGCGAACCGTAAACTCCTGCGGGAAGGATGCCGGCAAAATGCACCAGATTCCGTCCGTATCGAGCTCCAACGGTCGCCCGACACGTTCGATGATTTCACGCGCCTTCGTGATAATATTCGAGCCGGTCAGGCAGACAATGCCGGCCATCGGCATGCTGTGCCAGCGGGCGCCCTTGCGCATCACGTACCCGTAGAAAGAATTGAGGATACATTTGTGCGCCAGCTGCAACGAGTCGTACAGCACCTCGCGGCCCTTGGCGGCCTTAATTTCACCCGCATCGCCACTCTTCACCGCCGACGTAACGGCCGCTTTGGCCACCTTGGTGAGGGCTTTATATTCGTAGCGCCGGTCACGGAAGGCGCGCACCGTATCGACGTAGAAACTGTTTTCCTTCTGGCAGATGGTGGATGTGCGCGTTTCAAGCCGTGTCACTTTGGTTTTCTTATACGCCTTGCGGCAGTAGTCGGAAAGTCGTTTTTTCTCGTAGTTCGCCTGATCCTCGCGGGACAGCTCGTGGAAGGCACGCTGCGGGCCTCCCGGGAAAAGTGGTGGAAACTTTTCCGTTTCCAGCTGCTGTTGGATGCGCTGGAACTCATTGCGGCTAGCGGGCAGCATTTCGCCGCGCCACAACCATTCCATGTCGCGCTTGCAACGAGCATCCGGTTTGTTGTAGTCGCAAGCGGCGCAGTCCGCCTCGTTTACCATCGATGACGGCTGCAGACGGTTGGTGAGGATGATGTTCGGGTACATGGCTCCAACGTCGAGATGATAGATGACGGGCTGTTCGAGCCGGGTGGGAATATCGTGCAGTTGCTGTAGGGCAGCCAGAATTTCCGCTTTTACCTCGTCGAAATTGACAACGTCGGAGAGCGGAACGCCCTCCTCGGTGACGATTGCGTGCTCCAGTACCTTGTCAACGTTGCTTTGCAGTTGCCGAATCATTTCCGGATCAAGTCGAAAACGGGTACTGATGTCCGCCCGGAAGACGCCCGATTCCAGGGCTTCGACGTGGCCTCCGACGTACGTTTCCGAATCGAGCACGTGCCCATCGGAGCTGAGTTTGTTCAGCTCCGATACCTGTTTGTTAGGAAACACGATGTTAACCTTGAATGCTTCCTTCATTAGCAGCGATTCACACAACGTGCCCGATCCCTTGCGAAGAATTTCATCCGGTTCCATCGGAATAATCGTCGCCAATGCGAAGATGAACGGATGCACGTACTTCATGTACAGGTAGTAGGTCGCAACTGCATCGGAAACAGAATAGTTCGCCAAAACCTGCGGTTGTTCGACCGCCATGCGGCACATTTCTTCCGGATCTAATTCTACCGGATCGTAGCGTAGCTTACTCTTTGCAACCGCCTTCAAACCCTGCGAACCAACCGGTAGGTATGAGTCGCGCTTTACCCAGCAAAGGCAATCCAAGTGCATCGCCGGCCGGCAAAGGTAGTTTCCATCGCGGCCGTTCACCTTCGAGAACCCGATCTCGCGCCGCATATCCAGATCGTATACGGCCGCGCGTGCCTCAACGAAGGGCCAATCGAAGAAGTCGCCGTTGTATGTAACGAATATGTGTGGTTTTACGTCCAGGATGTGATCGAAGAATTTCTGTAACAGCCCTCGCTCGGTCAGTTCGTTGAAAACAATGAAATTGCCCTCGAACTCGGGCTTGGGTGTGTATTCGAAGTCGTCCACATCGTTGCTGATGATCTCGCGGTTGGTAATCAGATAACCTTGCCCATCGATCATGTACGAGATCATCATGATCTGATCCGTTTGAGCGTCAGGAAATTTGAGCGGCAGTTTGGTGGTCTCGATGTCAAACGCCAGCACGACGGGCTCGGGACGGTCCAGAATATCCGGTCGTGGCGTAATGATCGGCGGTTCTTCACTCCCACGGCAGCGAACGGTGTACCAGGTGCCGCAGAAAATATTCAAATCAATGGACACGCGCACATGGTACGGTACATCATGCTCACGCATATCCTCTATGTAGTCATAAAAGTCCACATTTTGATTCGAGGTGCTTCCTTCGCCGTCGTTGGCATCGAACCGGATCGCCGTTGAGAGCGAAGTGCTAAGCATTTGCATGTAGTAAGTGTTTGCTTTCTCCCGTTCTCGATTTTTACGCACCGCGTTGTTTAGATCACGCTTTACTTTGTTCATTTGTGTCGTGTTGTGGAAGGATAGTTTCAGCAAGTTTTGCTTCAACCCACTCAGGTGGTTCGGTAGATCGAGATCTTCCTTCTGAATGTGTTCCACGTTCAGCAGCTGACCGGAATATTTTTTGCTCAGAAACTTCGCCACTTCCAGCGTGTGTCCTTCACGGGTGATCAAAAGAAGGTAGGGAGCATAGATGACAGTCGTTTTGTACCTGCTGCCATCCATTTGAAGAAAATACATATCCAGAGCTGCAACCAAACGTCGATCCTCGTTCAATATTTCCGTCTGCAAACAGATTGATAGACCATATAATATAGGCATAGGGTATTTTATAAAACAAGTCCAAATTCGTCTACGAACCGAATGTATGTTGATAAGATAACCGGTACGCTCCACTGTATCTTTCACGCGCTCAAAACCATACTTCTGATCGATTTGATCATTTTCCCGGGACTGTCGATAGCCGATTTCGTTTGTATCATCACTGGAAAAAAAAACGAACAGATCATCTAGTAGGCACCTCCATTTTCGATTACGGTTTGATTAAAATACCCGTCCGTCTTTTCTGCCACAAATTTTCCAGTGTTTGTCGAATACATCTTTCACCAGCACAACCTTTTCTCTACGAAAAGCAAAACACAATGAACAACCAACAACGACAGGCGCGCAGCTCCGATGACAGCACGGTGCGCGCCAATTTGGCTTGCGCGCGCTTTCTAAACGTCAAACCCAGTTGACCACCTCTTCTGCCACCTTGTTTTGCTGATATTCTACTGTTTACTTTGAGTGCACGGAGGAGATCGGTACGAAATGAATGAAATATCCCGCTTGAAATCTCAAATTGTGTCCCGTTTTTCAATTGGAGGATTCCAAATACGAAGGTAAGTTGCGTAGACAGCCTCAAACCCTACCATACGTATCACCAACATGTGTATCCTTTTGTTTGTAGTGAAGCGAGCCTGTTTCTAGCACAACAGCTCCATCCTCTCGGCGAGGCAGAACGCAAGAAATGGATAACGAACGTCGCAAATCATGTGCAGGGACAAAATCTACCTCAGCCAACCGTGGAAAGGAAGCACATAGAATTGGCCATAAAGGAGGCAAATAACACCGGCCTGGATGACACGGAATCGGTGTTCCGCGTAATCAGTGCGTTCGAGGTACCAGCATTCGTGTACTGCGAGGATAAGAAAAAGTTCCTACCCGATACGAACAAGCGAAGCTTGCTGGCAGCATCCGAAGCGAAAGCCCATTACATTCGCGAACGATATTGGTTGCTCTGGCAGAAAACATGCCGACATGAAATGTTCGCCCAGCGTGGAGCATTGGTGATGGATGAGACGGGTAGCAAAAGCAAGCTTGTTCTACGTAAAGTCGAAAATTTATTATCAACATCAAAGATGAACGACGTAGTGCTGCTAGGTTTGCTCACTCAACTTACTGAGGGAAAGTTTTATTTGGAAGATCCTACCGGAGCTATCCCAATTGATCTGAGCGACGCCGTTTACTCGGCTGGACTGTTCTGCGAGGGATGTTATGTGCTGGCTTACGGCAAGTATCGTGACGGCACGTTAAAAATCGAAGAGATAGGCTTTCCACCGCCCGAGCTGGCCTCTAGCAGCAGGGCGTTTTACGGGTCCATCAACAGCTGGGGTGGACCATCGAAAACGTTGCTAAAGTACTCGCGTAATTTGGGTGAGCTGGAGAAAGCGAACGTCGACAGTAGCATAGTTTTTGTGTCGGACTGTTGGCTAGACGTGCCGGAAGTGATGGAAAAGCTCGCCCAACTGCTCAAAGGGTATGATGATTTTCCACCGGTGGCTATCGTTTTGATGGGCCCATTCGCAAAGGCCAACGAAAACGTGTATGGTCTCAAAAATCATTTCCACCGACTGGGCGAAATTCTGATGCATTGCGAGAAGCTTAAGGCACAGACCGATCTGGTATTGGTACCCTCCTGTGATGATCCTGCTGCGGCAAATATTTTACCCCGAGCACCGATTCCGGAAGCGTTGGCCGAAGACTTGAAAAACGGTTTCCGCGGACGATATTGACCACTAACCCATGTCGGCTACAATACTGCACCCAGGAGATCGTCGTGTGTAGAGCTGATTTGGTGACTAAACTGTGCCGGAATACAATCAACTTTCCAAAACAAGGCCAATTGGAGGATCACGTAAGTAATTGGTTTACTACATAATATTACCTCAAGGATGGAATTTTTTAAGCTTAATGTCACATCGATTTATCCCTACGTTATACTTTATTATTATTTTCCGTCTAAACATTTGTTCCCCATGCCATCCCTTTGCATAAGCTTAAAATTAAAATTTAAAAATCTTATATCTCTTTTTTAACCATTTTTATGCATAGAACCTATAAATTGTAGTAGGTCGGATTAATGTTTGATCGTCCTCGTCCATAATAAATTTCGGAATTACTACATCATATCAATCACTCGACATGATTGTTTGTCATACCATGCTTTAATGTGTTTTAAAAAAGGTAAGTTTAACCGTTTTTTTTGTAATTTTTTAATTTTTTTAAATCTTGTAGTTTGCTCGGACGCTGATCAACCAAGGTACGCTTGCACCGCTGACACCAGTCGCGTTTCCGACACATTGGAACTATGATGCTGCGCTTTCGCTGTATCCACCTCCAGATTTGGTTGCGATAGGCGATCCATGCCAGGGGTTTCAAACAACCGAGCAAGAATGTACCGTTATGAATGTAGGTTCTTTTCCAAAATCAAAGTTTGCATTTAAAGTATACTATCCTTCCAATCGGTCTATTGAAGATTCTCAAATACCTGACGAAGAATAACATATTGAAATCGTAAACAAAAATA
>KE525316.1:315649-325760 GCA_000441895.2 Anopheles sinensis | reverse complement strand
GTTAAGTTACAAGTTATTGCTTTTCTGGTAAATGATTGAGGTTGGTATGAAATTACTTACAGCAACACAGATTGATCGTAATGATTAGATAAACTGTAGAACATAGCTCGATGGGGTGCAATAACGATAATTTTGATTATTAAAAAAACAACAAATATGAAGAACTAAATTACTATCATATTATGCTTTTATTTGTTGAGTTCATCATACCTTCACAAATTGCTTTCGAATATTGATATTCTTTACCATTAGTAACGGCGCTATATATAATTCAAAGTGGGTAAGAATTTGAATAAAGAATTTGATTTCAAATAGCCTTTTTGATCTGAAATTGAAAATGAAAAAAAATGACAAAAAACAAGGAATTAACATGACATTGTTATTTCTCCAAGGTGAGTTCAAAGCATAGCGCAAACTAGACAACGATGGTGGAATTATGATTCAGAAAAAAACTAAAAAAGTAAGTCGGATAGATAATCAGTTCACGTGGAAGAGGGAACCTCTCGGCTGTTTGGCTTCCAATCGCATCCGAAATCGTACCCTGTTTTTGTTTGTTTTTTATAGAGCTTTGAGCCTTTCAGCTAAAATCGAACCCTGCTCTGAACGAGAGCACTGACTATTCACTTATCAAACGAAACAATTATAGCAAACCTTTAACTGACTGGAACAACAAAGACGGCCAATAAGCCATGGAAGAAGATTTTCTTCAACCTAACGTATTTTAATGAGGCGTGTTGGATATGCACCGGTAAAAACTGGTTGGGTTCGCTATCATGCATGCATAACAAGAGTAAGGTTTTTGAGATAAACTTTTTAAAACATAGGAAGCATCGTCTATTCTGCACTCTGGTATGTTCAAGCATTAATTAATTTCCGGTTGGATGCATTGCAAATTAACCATGTTTTCAAGGAATTCTGATGCTGTAACTAAGATCAACTTGTTCTTGTAGCGTAGAAGCTTCTATTTGTCGTCCTATTAATTATTGCTTCATCTTGAGAATTCTAGTCCTTTGTGTAGTTGGGAACTCTGATTAAGATTCACGTAGAAAGCATGCCGTCATACTAAGCAAAATGCTGCTCAGTTCTAGGCAACTGTAAGGCATTTTCCTGATACATAACGTACTTCTTAATACCTTCCGTTCACTTCTCCGTTTCATCCTTCCGGACGGACACTGAAAACAGCTCTGTGTGTCAGGAATCTTGTAACGAGGAGCGCTAGTGCGTAACGTGGATTTGCATTTACCCTTCTACCGTTTTGCTGAAAGGTGATATAAATAACATCTGCGTGCAGTGTGACGAAACGTTTAACATCTGCTCTGAAAATACGATAGGACCAAACACTGCTCGAAAAGCGTACGAATGTATGTGTTTACCAAAAAGGTTACGTCTGCTGCATTAGTCCGCATGGTAGACCGGGGACAATGGCAATTTAATCACGCTCAGCCGACTTCTGACATATTGGATGTACTATGGGTAACTTTCAGAAACATGAGTGCAAAAGAATGCAATTAATTGCTCCTCATTTTGAGAAGCGTTTCTAGCGATAAATCTAGACCACAATAATTAATTCGATGCGTCAGTTTGACGGCACAATTGCATAAAAGCGATTAAAATGCTAAAGGTATTTATTTAGTAAGAAGAAGATTATCTTAAAAGTCTTATCAAGTTCCTCTTACAAATATCCTATTTGACAATCTAAATTGATTTATTTGAAATTTGAAATAAGATAATTTGTGTGGAATTTTTCAGGCTTGATGATTTGGAAATAGCAATAACGCTGACTTTATCATAAGACAGTTAATAAAAACACATCCTTCTATTCCATACGTTAAGCTCATAGTAATTCTTGAATTCTGGAAACGACGTCTGGACCTTTGTTAGAATTCCCATGCTGGGTACTGCTGAGTTCATTCCTTCACCCGAGCACAAGGTTCATTCATTTGAACCCGAAAATATTACCCAGTAACGAAACGAAGTGTTCGAGGATGCTTGAGAGTGAAATCAGAATAAAGGCCGAATCCAAAGCACGAAGACTCAGTAAACCAAGTAAAATCAGTCATTTTCGCGCGCGTCACTACGGACCATCGCGTAGTCCTTCCGAGTCGAGGATAGCCAGTTAGCCGTGAGCTTTCGGATGACGATGTCACCGCCAGTAACGGTGACATTAAGGACCCAACCGGATCGTTCAGTGATGGTGCAGCTCCTATTCAACCTGCTCGAACCGAGCTTCAGCAAATTTGTGCCGCCGCTGTTCTCTCTCTCTCTCTGTGCGTGAGGGCAGGAAACGTTAAAAAGTAGGCAGAATCATCAACAGGAAGCGGTACGGAATATAGAGGAAATTCTCGATGGTTTGGCATTTCTGATAACACAGCTCGGCATATTTTCCCCCCGTTGTTGGTGTCAGTCTTGTTTGTGTTTGATGCTCTGTTTGACTTTTGCGAGGTCCTTAAGTAGCTCTCGTGAGGGCGAATAGCGAGCGTTCTTCATCTCATCGTGAAAGTACCGCCGTACCTTGCATTGTTGGCCGAGAACTTGGATTAAGCCATAAAGGCAAGTGTCACGATTCGCAGGAAGCCATCGACGTACTGAAGAAAATGCGCTGCTGGCATAACAGGCATCACACCGTCGATGTCCTGCGGTATCCAAAAACATACCAGTGCCACCAGTGACCAGTGTATTGTGCCGCCGCGAAAAGTTCTTCACGAAACTTAGGTCATATGTTCGAATCACTGGGGAAGGTGCAGCAAGTCCCCGGAATGTGAGTGATAGCCCAACCGATGTGTGAAGGGATTTAGGGGCAGGTCGGAGCGGTCGGAGTGCAAAACTTTAATGGGGGGAGAGCGCTGCCGATTGTAATCTTGGCATGGGGCTTTTGAATAAAAGATGAGACGCTGTTGCGTGGACCACGTGTCGGCGTTTGTCGGTGCGTACGAACCTCCGATCATGTGCAGCGTGTTGGATTATTTGTCTCATCGTTTGTATAACGCGCGTGGGGATCATGAATTGTATGCGTGTGCTTGAATTGTGCCTCTAGAGCCCCGGATTCACGTACTATCGAATCATCAACAGCAAGGCGCTTTGAAACACTTTCCCGCAGCCGCAGTTAGCGAATGGTGTGGTCAAGTTCTCACGGATGGACAATTAGATCCGCCTTGCAATGCGTCCGCTTGAGCGGTCGCGTTAGGAAATCGCGTGTTTTCCCCAGCAAAGTTGGGGGCAAGTTGAACGGAAATTTTCCATCGAGCGAAACACGAACACGCCGTGTGCGTCGCGAACAACTTGTCAGTTCGACATTTCTTTCACAGCGTAACGGAAGGCATCTTAGAAAGCATTTGCGCCCTCCATCATGGCTACCGGATTGGTCAAAGTGCGCAGATCGAAGAACATCATCGGCTCGAAGGAAAGTTTTGCTCTGGTGATTAGATTCTTTGTACGGCACTAATGATCACGGCATGGAAGGAGAAAGTTTGTTTTTTTTTTGTGCTCAAAAAGCAAATGTGAACTAATTCCTTACCCTTGGAAAATGAAGACGTAGGAGGGTATTCCAACACTTCTCAGCGTAGCTGATAAGCACTAGCTAAACTCCACATGATTTCTCCCAAAGGGAAAAGAAAAACAACTTTCCACCACCCCTCGGGTTTGCGACGATGGAACAATACAGACGCGATGTGCCGTAGTGTAATTTCGGAAAGCGTCAAATCCCAACGCCGGGACCGACGGTGTGAATAAAAGCGACTCTAAGTGATTTTCCTCCGGCACAAGAAGCGCGCACAATCGTTGTGGAGTTTTAAACTGTGCGAAAACTTCGCCATCAACTACCCCTTTTTTTGCTCTCGGCTTCGTGGATCATTCAACCAACGGGCGCATCCTGGTACGCCCGGCCTGCGGAGTCATCACAATCGCTTCACAATCACTTGGTGGCCGTCCTGTCTCTCTAACTCCTTCGCGTCTCCGGGGAAAAGGGCAAGTTACGGGAAACATCAGTGTGCGAACAAGAAAAGCAGCACCCAGCCGGGTGGAAAAATTTCTGCCGGAAGGCAAAGTTCGAACATCTTTCGTGGCGCTGGCGTGAAAAACGGGTTCGTGTATAAAAATAGCAGCGAGAAAAAGGAAAGAGAAGAGAGAAAAAAAAGTTACTGTTCGCTAAGGAAGTTGCCTTTGGGTCAAGCGGTGGCTGGTTTTTTTGTTTCATTCATTATTATAAGTTTTATTGTACCATCAATCTATGGTTCTGTTGAAGGAAGCGGAAGCAATAATAACAAAAAAAAGCTCCAAGAAAGAATTCCAGTGCAAAAATTTCCCATGACATCGCGAAAAACCATCGTGTTATATTTTAAGCGCAGTGATTAGTTCAATAAAGCACATACGAAAGTTTAACGGCGAAAATGTGGTCCGCCAAGAATTAGCACCGTGTGCGCCATGATGCAACATGCTTGCGAACCAGTGCATCAGCCGAAGAAGGTCATTTGTGGCGTTGTGAAAATGTCAGTTTACTGCTAAGTTATGCTTTGCCGTTACTCGTCTCCATGCAGCAAGAATTGATGTGTTTCGCTATGAACCCATGCCGTTTCGGTGGCTATTCTGAACCACTCAACCATCGGGATCGTACGTTTAAAGTATCGCTGGAAAAAGGAAAATATCCAACGTAATGATGGTTCCGGTGGTCTGAAAGGTGGAACCGGGTGTTTGAGTGTGCGGTGCGCGCAATCATACATAACCTACCGCAGGTGTAACAAAAGCGCAATCCAAACAAACGTAACCATTTTTCATTGTTGATTGCGGTACGGGTGGTTTGCCGCGAGCAAACGACGGAGGCGGAAAATCCAAATTAATAGCTTCCGCAGACGCAGCGGGCGGTGCAGAGTCAACGGGACGCCAATCACCAGCGGAGGAGGACGGAAATCTTCCGACTATTCCGAGCCCAACTCTAGTCAGGATGGACATCGATATGATCGACATCAGGACGCTGGGATATCTGTCGAGCACGAGCACGGTAAAGTTCAATTGTTGGTTTTCAATTTGATTATGTTAGTTTTCCGGGTTAGTTTTTCGTTAGCGTCTACGTGGTTGGAACTTTTGTGGCAGGCTGAACGAGCCGTACGCTTTCGGATGGTATAATTTTGTACCGCTACTTTTCTACAATTCTTCATCGAAAGCGGTCGTGCCCGATTCAATCTACTTATTTCTCATTTTTCAAATGCGCAGTAAATCCGTAAGGCAACATGACAAAATTGGAAATTGGCGAAGGAGGGTTAGCCATAGCTTTGCTAACACGATTCCCTCCTTCGCTAGGGGATATTACAGATGATATTTGGTTTGTCAATTCCCTATAATCCCTATGGTTGGTACTGGGCACAGAATGCATTCGATTATGCTGATTTTCATTGCCATGGTCTGGTACAGTGAGAAATTGGGATTATTTGCCCATTCTGTATGCCTCATCGTGGTCTATGCTGATACCTGGAGAAATCTTAATTCGGTAAGCACTTAAATTGAAATGTTCATGCCATTTGCACATGGATATTATTTATTGGATCCTATTCCTAGAGAAGACTGATGGTTCGTTTTGAACGGGCATGTTAATTTGCTTCGTAGAAGACATGGATATTCTGCGTTGGTTTCGACAAAAAATTATGCCGCATAGATTTGGATAAGATTGCCTTGAAATAAAAGATATAGTGTAAATGTGTGTGAATTCCCAGAGTGTTTTTACAGAGATTTACCGACAGTCGCAGTTTTAGCGTCTTGATGACTTGCTTCGGACTAGGAAGAGTTGGGCAATATTCTTTAATTTAATATTGTGTTTTTTCGTGTAACACGAATCGTCAACATTTTGTTTAATGGAAGTATTCGTAAAAAGTTTAAATTGTCTCGGTGGAAATAGCATGAATGAAAATTCCAAATGGAGGGCGCAAAAGAATGTTATTTGTCTACTCACGCGTGACAAAAGGTCACACCTAGATAAATTCCTTACACACAAGTAGGAATGAATTGGCAGAAAATTGTTAAACCTACCGGTGATGGAAAAGTGTAGCGAATAATAAAGATCGCACCAACGCCGGCACGTGCAATCAGAGCCTCATTACCATTATTTATTCAACACCCCAACCAGAAAGGGGGCCTAATGTTAGCATAACGCAGCGTAAAACGTGGCGGTAAGTATCACAAGATGGTCAAATTTTCCACGCTGGGATGGAGACCCAATGGCCGGCTTGGAGTAGAATGAATGAAATGAATTATCATCAATTAACTTGCGTGGAGAATGATTCTTGGAAGCCCCTAGGGATTTGGAAGTTAATTTGTTTATCTGGTAGCGCATAAATCGTGGTCAGATTTTTCTTCCCATCGCTTTCGCTGGCCGCAAGCACACGGCTGGTGCTGAAATATTTGCCAGACAACTTCCTTCGAATCGCGATAAGATCAAATCGTGAAAATGTTGTTCCATCCCAGTTGAGAGCCACAGTCCGAGTTCTTGTAGCAGCGAGCAGCAATGTACTCGAGGGAAGTGCTCTAGCATTCCCAATGGGTGAGATCAACAGTGTCGAGTGTTGTTGGGAGAAAATTTATCATCATCAGCTCTGACATCAATGAGGGCCATAATTTTTATTTCATTGCCTTTCGCGACTTTCTTTGCTTAAGGTGCATCCCTATGGTCCATTAGCAAGCACCGGAAGGATCTCTTGTTTTTACAGCCATTTTACTCATTGCGATTTACATTTCGAATTCAGCGTTGAACAAGTTGTAGAATTTCGTCTTTAAAGCAGAAAACCTCTCTACCTCTTAATAATTTCCAAATAATTTTTTTACACGAATACTTACAGATGTTCAATTTATTATTTTATAAGATGTCTGCTTCATTGTTGGATTTATATTTAAAGCTGAAAAATTATTCGGTTTGTAAACCAATGTTCAAAACTCGGTTCACATGAATTGAGTAATCGTTTTCAAATCATACTAAATTGACACGTAACCGTCCGATTTGTCAGAAGAGAAATAAATTTCAATCACATTTGGTAAACAGCGAGTTTTGTAAGTGGTGACATTTGAATCCATTTATCATCGCCCATTCTCACAGCGGATGTTTTTTGTGGCTCGCAAGAGATGTAAGGGTTTGGTTTAATTTATAATTTACTGGCAAGTCGGTTATCGTATTAAATTTCGAACGTTCCAGACAGGGATCAATTCGATTACCCTTGTCCCTGAACCACGGAAACTTTGTTTGTTTGCTTTGTTACGTTTCATGTGGAAAAATAGGCAGATGGAAAGCCAGGAAGCTGTTTGTAGCAGACAAATTTTCAAAATGTGTAGAATCCACGACATCCTACTATGCAGCAGAATAAGATTCCATGGTTGGAGCCATTCATCATACTGTTGTTGAAAGGGGGGGCTTCGTAATATACGAATATGTCATCGTATAATAAAGCACTCACAACATTCGAAGACTGTCTGAGGATGCTGGAGGGGCGGTGGAGGCATGCTAGAGGAAAGTACTGGTGTTTTACTGCACCGCATGTTCTTTAACCTTGAAAAGTGTGTACTTTTGGTTCTTCTTCTTGGTGAAAACCCACCGGAAGGCACTCTTCAATGGCGTCGGAACAACGGCTTGGCCGGCATTCCAGTGCAAGTGAAAAGCACTTGGTTGGCAACGGTCCAAATTTCGTCTGTCACACCATAAATTTACTTCTCTCATCCTGCGGGCGCTTCGCGAAGAACGGTTTTTCCATCGAACCTTTCCGTAACGAGTCCCATTTTGGGTGCTTTTTGTAAGGCACGTGGGCTATGACCCGTTTTTTCGCTTCTGCTTTATAAGGCGAGCATTGCCGTCGTCTAATCAATCAAGCGCCATTTCGCTTCTGCCCGTCCTACCCTAAACATGATGCTTTAGTAAACAGTAAAAATGTACTCGTATCGTGCTTACTTCATCAAATCAATTGAAATTATTGCAAAACGAAACAAGGAGAGGGATGTACCGAGCAAACATGAATGAACCGGGCGGAATGTGGGTCAGGTGCAGGACGCGAATCGAATTCTAAACAAGCAAACAACCATGGATTGTAAAATGTGTCTAGTACGGGTGGTAAGCGCCCGAATTGACGTTTAATTTCCGTCTAATTGCTGACAACCCCGTACCATTGACGGTTTCGAATCAGTCATGCTGGCGACGTTTGGCAATTCCATGATACGATCTCATATGTTATAGCATCGATAGTTGTTTTCGGAACATACAACACAAACCCAGGCCACGGGGTTTTATTGGAATTGCCGGGAGGCAAAGCTCTTGATAAATAATAAAAAAGAAACGACGATGGTAATGACTTTCCCGTTCCGGTTCGCCTAATTCTGAACGTTGGATAAGTGACGGTGGCTTTGAAGTCTTCGATGCGTTGAAAAAAAAAGTATTGCTATCGATCCACATCACTGTTTTTGATAACACATCCGCTCAGTGTAGCGAAAAACTGAATCATCAATCAGGAGTCTTTTTGCTTTCTTTGTGTGCCGGATGAAATAATGTGCACCAATTGCGCATGAATGTTGGCAGGGATATTGTTCGAACGAGTCTTGAGCAAATCACCACGTCTATCGGAGGAGAAGATAAAGATAAATGGGATATAAATGAGCATTCACTAGGCTGGCACGAGGCAAAAAATTAATTGCGACGTTACGGCTAAGGTCCATCAGTGGCATTGTTTGTCCTACGTTGAAAAGTAATGATGGATATAGCAAAAAACAATTAATGTAACAAATGCGGTTGGTTCGAAGAGTCGTCATGGTTTTGACGTCGATCATATGTGCAATTTGATTGAATTTTAACTTCAAAGAAAATTCTAACCACTACGTATGAGTATGCTTCATACAAAAATACGAGGCATAATTTGAATTTTGAACTAGTAAATTACTACTGATAGACACGTTTACATAGTTTATGAGGGATTTTTATGAGTAATTTTGAAATTTGCCGAAAAGATGATGTTGTGTTATCACAAAATGTGGTTAAATATTATTCCATGCTATGAACAACTTTGTTTAGCTGAATTCAGGAATTAAGAAATTTTAATTCAACATTATTGTAATTATGTAGTTCACACAATTACCTTTAGACTAAAAATGCTTGAGCATTTTACTTTATTAGGAAGTAATTTCAGAAATTTCCTAACTATTTTACACATCACAAATTAAAAATTCACTAGCAAATTAGCTGAATTACTATGAAAATTTCAATATTTGGATATTGCATTTTACTGCTTGTAATGTTTACAGCATTTCATTGGAATTAAAAAAAAGATATGTGTAGTTTACTTAATTTTGCTGGAAACAAATACAACATTAAATATTTTGTTATGCAAAGCATGTCATGCTATTAACAATTATTTAGCACTAACATTTTAAAATCCCTTTGAGGGTTGAAATAATTGACCCTATTTCATTACAAATTTTTCACTATAAAATGTACTCTGCAATCCGTTGGTTACGCTCCCATGCAGTTGTTTACAGCATTATGCGAAAATTACACGCAGGCCATGCATGCAATTTTCCTCCATCAATCAGCTATAATAAGCTGTTTCCATCGATGTAAGCACACCTTTGCTTGGGATTCGCCATGGCGGATGTTTTAATTCGCAGAAGCGCTGAAACGGCGCACTGCTGATATGGGACCCTTTCAAAACTGAAGCACCGTGTGTTGAATTGCATTTGCATAAAGATGCTGCTTCAGAAAAATACCTGTGAGTGTGTGTTAGGTTTGTTGCACAGCGGTATTCGAAAAACGAACTTAAGTACGGTTGACTAAATGAATGAATCTGATGTAATGAGTTTAGCGTCACCTAAAGTCTGTTGTGAGATTCGTGTGACGACAAATCCTCTTTGGATCTTTGCAAAACAGAGGATAGATAAACGTGCGGTTCTAGCCATGTTGTCTATCTTAAAAAAAGGCGATGTAAAGAGTTCCAAAGCCGAAACATGGAGCAATGAAAAAGAGCTATGAAAGTCTAATTCCTTTCCACCTTCGGTGAACGTAGCGGAAGCAATCTTTTCTTTTTAACTTTTAAGCTAAAGTTATAATCCTATCATACGAAGCAAACCACGAAAATGCACAACCAATACACGAGTACAA
>KE525316.1:278430-299450 GCA_000441895.2 Anopheles sinensis | reverse complement strand
AGTGGAAAGAAACAAGAAACAAAAAGCAGTGGCTTACTTCTAAGTACATTCACTGAAACAAGAGAGCAAGAATAAATTCGTACTTTAGCTTGTTTTGATATTATCTTTACACGACTTTTTTCCTTTTGTGTACGTGAATAGTCAGTCCTCTCGAACAGGGGAGGGTCCGGTCTCGGTTGGGATTCGAAACCCATGCCGTTGAGGTGGTGAGCCCCATTTATGGATTCGCATACTTCAAATTTTCATCTCATAGATCAGTTATCCTAAGTTCATCTTAGCTTCGTGTTTAAGCTTTAATTTCTGTTTTTATCTAAAACACGACTTTTTTCACGATTTCGGAGAAGTTTTCTATGATATGCTTGAAACACAAAAACATCATCGGGCTTTTAAGTTACTATACAATAGATTCGATAGACTGCAAGCTAGTCTGATTTAGTCTGATGGCCTTCAACTGATGTAAGACTTTGGCTTTGGATTAATGTTACAGTTTGTATCAAAGCTTATGAAAGTAGGAAAAATTCTCTCCCATTCAGGGTTGCATGAAGTTTCGGTCCGTCCACTATACCGCACCAGTCGCTCATAAATAATTCATTTTTGATAGAAGCCATTAGACAGGTGCACGAAGGCAGCGGTCGTCGGAATCGTCAAGGGACTGGACGTTCGGGAAAAAGGTGCAGCTAGGGGAAAACGAGCTACAGTTCCGCACTGCCGTGGCACAATGGAAAAGGGTTTGGAAATTCCCTTCACGTTACGTGAGCTTTTCGCCAAATTCTAGCCAATACGCCTTTCGTCGTTCGGAGCGATTCCACTACGTATCGAAGGTATCTGAAAAATTCGTCCGTGATATTTTTCACCCCTGCTTCAATAGCAGCGGCCCGAAGGAACATACGTACATAAACCTGCGGCTCAACTGCCCGCCGGAGTGTAATTGACGCCCACGTTTCAAGCAAGGGTTAGGCGGCTAGTGGAATGTGATGCGAATCGGTTCGCATTGATGCAAAGCCCACGTTACCGGAAGCATAACCCATGAAGAAATGATTGCTTATCGAACAAAAGTGGTGCAATGCGTGCATGAGGGTATTGTAATGAAGAATCGGTGGAAAACCATGAACCTTGACGCACTGACGAAAAAGACATGTGACAAGTACACACGCTTGAATATTACATGAGAAGCAAAACAGTGAAAGGCCATTTTGACAAGCGACTTTCATGATGGACGCTTGAATGTTTTAGGCTCGAGAAATTGGAGTTTTTTAAAAGGAAGTGAATTTGTGTGATCCTGTTTTTGAATCTAGCACATTACTCCTAGTTTAAAATTTAAGAAAAGTAGTTAAACTCTTTGGAAAATTTTCTTTTGTAATCCAAAGAATTCAAATAGAAAAAAACAACGGTAGCCAAGTAAACAACAAAAATATGATAAAGATGCAAAAAAAACTTTGGTGGACACTTAGTACAGCATGTACAATACACAAAAATCGTGGGAAAAAAATTTAAATGTTGAAGAACAACGCCCATGGCGCAACGGTAACGCAAGAAAACACCACGCCATATGTGTGGATCGAATCCTAAGTCTAGCACCCCTCGGTATTACGAACAATTTATCACCAATATAAAATTTTCGGTTTTTCGGTCAAAGTATCTCTCTTCGGAGAGAGGCCTAGTTCCATCAAGGGGTTGTGCACCACAGATAGGAAGAAAAAAGGAAGTACAATAGCTACATAAATCTGTTACGCATAAACCTTGTTAACGATTTGCCATTAATGCCATTTGATTAAATCCTAATTTTCCAGGTATTTTCTACCTGATGCCCTATTAAAATAATAGGAATTATTTTGCCTACAATTTCTATTGATCAACCGATTTCCAAGATGCCTTTTCGTTCAAATATATATAATTTCTTCATTTCCATGGTTATTGGAAAGATAAGTAAGACCAAGATCAAGAATTGTGGTCTGATCTGAAATTATTTTTCCCGAAACTATTTTCGTCAAACTTCTGGTTTAATCACACATTTTCCAGAGTAAATCTTTCCAATATCCATAGTACTTGCTTTCATCTGAAATAGTTATTAAAAGTATATCATCAAATATTGATAACCAATGGTGCTTCTGAATCTAAAGAGCTCTTGAATTAGAATCAATAAACCGAACCCGTTTTTTTTTCGTCGAACATTAATCCCCATACTTTGAAGTAATTAGTCTGAAGCACAAACACAATTTGATCCAAGATTTCAAAGCGACCCGTAAAATGATTTCACTTCCTACAACGGTACATGACAGTAGTGGCGACGATCGCCTCAGGGATTATGGATTAAACTCTCAGGTACGCTTTGATTCCCAAGCCACCGTGTGTTTCACTTCCTCCAGTTTGGACGTTCAACGACAACGTTCGTGCGCATTTCCCGTGAACATGGTGGCTTTGATTGAAATACCACCCTCAGTTATGACTTCGACGAAAACTTTACCACCGCGTATGCCATAGAAGCCGGCACTAACCAGGGATTTTGTTCCCTAAAGTTTCATCAATTTGCCAGCCTGCATATCTAAACAGGTAGCGTATATTGAAAAACGAATTTCATACTACATTGCATCACTCGTTCTGCGAACCCGGCAACGTTTGCCTCTGCCCTGTGGGATATATCGCATCACTACGACTGGTGACGTGTATCGTGCCATGCTCTAGAAACTTACGCTGGATCTCGAACAAGGGAAAGTAAATTTCATTAAGTGCTAGTGAACAACGATTGTCTATGTGCTTGCTGAAGCCAGGTGTACGATAAACCGTACTTCTTCGTAAAGCCCACAGCATCTCCCCATGAGAAGCAATTTTATTCATTTCACTAATTATTCAAACTTGTCCTGCTTAAAAAACGATGATGGTAAACGTACGACGACCCAATACGAAATGCATCATACATAGCAAACCACAATGACACTAAAACTTGGCAGGCTTTAATCCTGCCGCTTCCCTAACGTACCTAACCAGACATTGAGCTAGCTGCTTTCCTTCGTGGATCACCTGATATCGGTACTCCTTTTTTCGGTAGCCAAACACAGCCCTTTCCCATCTGGTGCTTGGAAAGGTGACGGGTAAACGGCATGCATAATTAATCGAATGACGACGGATGGGGTTTTGGGCGAGGTCACTACATCGTAAAACCTTTGTGGAATCCTTAACGAATAATATTGGCATTAGCTAGCTTCCGGGTGACAAAATTCTTGTCTTTTTGCTAGGACCGACCCTATTTTTCGACCCTGTTCTAAGCCCTGTTTTAAATACATAAGCTTAATGTTCTATGGTTAGAAACTTATAACGTCAAATCTACAGGTGGATCCAAACCCTTAGAAGGTCTAATGACAATATATGACTATATAAATAGGGTTTGGAAAGCCCCTAAGATGCTGAACATTGTTTTGAATGATTGAAGTGATGTAAATGTTCTACATTTATATAAAACTATTCTGAATGGTAGATTACATCCTCCTTTTTTGTTGTTCGTCCTACAGTTTGACAAAAATCTTAATCTAGTGATAACCCGCGCTCAATTAAATAGCCATAATACGTTTAATATGCTAAATTATTTGGATCTATGAAGGTACAATGTCTCTTTCAGTATTATGTGTTGTTACAATCCACACATATAACATCATTACAATCGTGAGAACGGTGCCACCGTTCATTCTTGCTAGCATAAAAGTTAGATTAGGTTTGGAGTGAATTATGGTGTGTAACGTGCCGGCTGCTACGCATCACAAACCAAGGTGTTTCCCTACGCCACAGCTCGACTACCGCTAGGATTCGGTGATGGATTGCGTAAAATGTCGCTATCAGCGTTATTTCCAACATCAACGTCAACCCGTCATTTTGCACAGATGACACTAGACGAATAATAGCATGGATAATATAGCACGATGAACTCCGACAGAAAAGACAAGCTTATATAAACGGAATAAAAATTCCATGAGTATTGACAAACCAATACTTCTATCTAAATGTAAAAATGTGTAAATCGTGTGTATTAAAGTTGGTATAAGAGGTTTGATATATGAAACGATGTATGTAGTGGTTTAATTTAGATTTTATCCTCCTTATCAAAACATCAATCAAGAAATCTATTTGAAATTCACTGCAGAAGCTATTCTCATAATTTACTCGGTTCCCTTCCTACGACTGGATTTAATTATAAAAGATTTGCTACTTCAGATTCGTAGCTCCATCCCAGTGGAGTGCGCCTTTAGCGGTTGAGCTAAATTCTTTAAATCTCCACAACATGATTATCGAGACGAGATTTCAATCAAGCAGCTTCACCGTGGCGAAACATCTTAACCTTACTCATAACCCCCACGCGGCTGTACGTCGGCGACGCGCAGGGTATTGAACGATGGCAGAGCAGCGGCATTGGGTTAATGAGCTAAATTTATCCTTTCCTCTCGACGGATAGCGACGACAAATTCAAGCCAGGTTTAGCGGAGTAGGGTCGCTGGTCGGTCGAGGGGATTTCATGTTCATCGATTCGTACGCCTTCGTTCGGCACTCTGCTCACGCGATTCCAGTTCTCTTTTACTCTGACTAGCACGGTTGCTTCAAGCTCATAGCTACTGATGTTCTACCAATCAAGGAATCTGCTCCAGCGCACCAAAATTATCTCATGCGTGAGCAGAAGACATAGAGACGAGGAGTCCGATCGAATGATTGCTGCTTCGCAACGAACGAAAGCTCACTCAGCCAGAAAATGTAGATTTTTCCCTGTTACCCCATTAGATGAGATTATTTGTCAAACGAATGTCGGAAGCGGAAACAGTATAAGCTTGCCAAGGAAAAACGATTTTTACTTTGAACAATTCATAGTAAAATAAGAATACGATACTTTAGTTGACTGATTCGAGGAAGTGTCTGAAAAAATATATTACAATAAATACTTTTTAGTGATTAAAGTATAAGTTAAGGAAGTCGGAGGATTGACTTTAAGTTCACCTTCTATATACATATTGTTTGGTTTTCTTCAATTTCGTTTCCAATATTTTACATCACTGACCTGTTAAGTGTTATCGTTTGTACGTTCATTGGTCTGTGGCTTCCGAATGTTGTTTGTATTTTTCAGTCTGATTTTCTCGCCTCGAGAAAAATTTTCTGTGGTAGAGCGTTTAAGCGACAAAAGTTTGCGGGAAATTGGAAATGAGGAAAGCGTGAAATAAATTCAATCTCTGGTGCCGCCGCCACCGGTGAATGAATTGTGTTTCGTCGCTCAGCGGTGAAAAGTGAGTTCCTTACGGCTTCCGAGGCCGCGCTTGGCAATTGCCTGGCGTTAACATCCCCGGAGGGCTGATAGAAAATAGACACAAGGACGCAGTGGTTGCGGAAATTTTCCCTCAGCTGCTGGACTATTTCTGGTTTGGCGGGCCATTGGGAGAAAGGCTGACGGAAAATTTACAAGGTTTCCGATCAATTTTCACACCTGACTAGCGATTGAATTAAACATGGGGCGGACTGTACGGCTCAAGCGAATACCGGTGGGAAAAAGTCCAGTCGGATGAAGATGAGGATAGAGTGATAGAAAATTGCCAGTTGACAGAGGAAACGGACTAGGAACGTACGCTGATGAAGATATGCGGGAATTTTCTCGGGCCTTATTTTCCATCCCGGGCGTCCCGTGCCATATTTGCCATTACTCATCTGGCTTCCGTTCCGAGTTTCGTCTGATAGTTCCAAGACTTAAATTCCTTTGATCGACCATGCGACGATTTTCGATCGTGAAACATTCTACATTGGCTTCCTTCTTGAATCCGGTTTTTTTGTTTGGCCTATAGCTGTCGCTTATTTTTACTTTGCTTCTTGCAAACGAACGAACGAAAACCCGTAGAAGCATGGCTTCATATACTCTTTGCAGGCATATCTGCTGGTCTGCTTTTAAGAGACTGCATATTTTTTTTATTGCTACCTTTACAATTCTACTAAACGGCATTTTTGTGGAATCGAGAAGACCTCTCAAGGAATTTCTAGCGTTTAATGTAAGAATCAAATTAAAACGCTGAAGAGTGTTGGAATTCCATGTACTGAATCGTGCGGACTAAGTAACTCAAGACATACTTCTTGTCATTTAAAAAATGTTCGATAGCAACTCTGTTTAAGAAATTATGTAAAAATGAAACAAAATGATTCAGCATTACAGATTATGTCTCTTTTCTAAATTAGTCCATATCTAGAGTCAGATCAGATTCTCAGTAAGTAAAACAACTCACTATAGCTATTTTCTACGGTTGGAATTGTACATCTTTGTATTATATTTTGGTTTTATTGTAAAATTTTGTATTTGTTTCTCGTTTAAACTAACTTTTTTTGAATTAATCAATATTTAATAAGATGTAATTGAAATTTAACTTGAAAATTTTATTTTATTTTATTCATTCAACCTTCGTAAACCTTCCTTACTATTAAAGGTTGTTTTTGCTTACGATTGCGTCAAAATAAGCATCCAAAAGGAAAGAGAGGTCTCCGGATGAGCCAGCGATGCATACCGTGAATTGAGTGCACTCTGAAAGCGTCGCAGAAAATTGATTTTTCAACACTACGCTACGCGAACACTCGGGGATGGAGTAGAAATGATAAGATCTACTGCAAATATTGTAACAGCTTTTAAATGCGAACGAAGTTGCATGTCATTTCGGTTAGCATAAAACCGCGAATGCACTCGTCTCTCTACCGCAACCTCCACGGTGGAATGAGTAGAAGAACGATGAAGTTCTGGCCCAGTTCCGGTTTGGTTGGCAAAAACCTGGCGACATGATGGATAGAGGTGGCGATTGAAATGTAAATTTGGATGATAGAATAAATAAGACAACCGAGCTCTCTTTCATCTCTCTCTCTCTCTCTGGAACAGCGCCAGAGAAAAATTACAATCAAACGGAAACAGTCCGCTGTCATGAACTTCATCAGCTCAACGCAAACATTACAAGCTAATTACAAACTAGTAGCAACTTGCCAAGTATTTATGTAATTTGTTTGATGCAATGGAAACAACTTTTATCTTAAAGCATTCAAGGCTTCACACATTTTTTATTTGGAATTAAATCGTACCAATAATGTTTTGCATTTTTATCCATAGC
Organism: Anopheles sinensis; assembly: GCA_000441895.2. NCBI lineage: Eukaryota > Metazoa > Arthropoda > Insecta > Diptera > Culicidae > Anopheles > Anopheles sinensis. The sequence continues at coordinate 292,347 of KE525316.1, read as the reverse complement.
TAGAGTGATATGTTCCCGGAAAATTTACAAACAAACTCAAATATTTACAGTACAAACATCGCCCGACTCATATATTTCAAATAACACTGCATTGTACACAAGGTATGAATTTATGTACTTATTTTCTAGTGTTTAGCAAACTTTGAATTCTCGAGGCACAACGATGCAACTTTGAGCAAACATTTTTCTTTTCACTACTCTCTGCAGGTTTGCAAAACTCGTTTCTTTATCCATGCTGGTCCTTTTCAAAGTACTAGCGATCGTTTTCTTTTTGTTGTCTGCTTTTCTTTCTGTTTTCGTTGTTTGGTTATGTTTTCAAGTTTATAGTTTTTGAAAGTGATTTGCATTTCAATGTTCACCATTTGTCAAATCACCACGGCAAGCATACCGCATCTATTTGTCATCCTAAAACATCATTAATATTTTACGATCTTTGGAGCACCGAAGTGGTAGAAGTTACCAATTGAATTGCCGTTTTTACAGAACCATCTCTAAGACATCCTAAAACAAGTGACTGAAGCAGGTGTTGGCGATGATGTTTTCCATTCTCACTCTCCTTTCTGGATTTTCAGTGAATTTGCCTTAAAGCTTTCTATAAAAATAAAAATATTCCCTGTTTTTTCTTTTCTTATCTTAATAAACATAGAATGTTTTTTTATATTTTCATATATTTCATGCTCCACATCTATATTTATATCCCACTAAATGTTTGAAAGTTTTGCTAGGAAAGAGAAAAAAATGGTATATGAGCCTTTTCTTCCCGACCGACCAGTCGAGAAGCAAAGAGCAGATCTAAAGCGAGGGATAGTCCACTTTTTTCTTAAAAAATCTTTGCAACCTTCATACATATCATACCAACACCGTCAGAGTATTACACGGTTCACCCGACGTCATGAAAAATGGATTCGGAACATGTACAGAATCTTTTCGGGCTATTCGGACCCCTTGTTTAGAGTTTTGACCTTGCATATCGTGACTAAAAAAAAAGATCCAGTAAAACCTGAACCGTAAAATTACGTCCAGCTACGGTGGAGCTGACCAAATGGGTGGAGATCCAACAAACAGCGTAAAACATGCCGGAGTAGCCTGCGCGCACAGGGAGGTTCGCGACGGTAGGTGGAAACTATTCATCAGACCGCATCCAGGGAACACCGCCGTGGTTCCGTGTTGATCGTAAGTGTTATCCGGCGACGACTGCGAGTAGTGGTCCGGTCCGAGTGTCGGCTTATGTTTTATTCAACGCCATCGTTTTGTGCTCGTTCTCTGCTCGTAATGGGAGTCTCTCCTTTGCATGACTCGGCACCGAGCACCACCCTGGATGTTTGCGGAGTTCACCTGGACTGACCAAATCAGCTGGCCAACAGCGGGCTGCGAAAGGATCGCCATAGTCACGCCACCTGTCCTCCTTCGCCTCCATGAAGTGTTGGTTGCTCTGCATTATATTACACAGATCGTTGGTTTTCCGCCAGAAAAATAAACCACCGCCCGATACCAGCGAAACGTAACACGCATCGACGCAGGACCTTTTCCAAAATCAGCCAGCAGGCATGCGGGTTTCGATTCGTACGGTGAACCAGAAAGTCCAATAATTTACGTGTGTTTATGTGCGAATTCAAACGAAACGGACATTTGGTTCAGCTCAAAATGTATAGGACTACAATATTGGGAAAAAATTATAAACAAAAAATCCCATCTTATCATCGTGAGGTAACCTTTGCTAAGTTAGACTCTTTGTTAAAAACTGGATCGTCATTGTTTCCTTAAACAAGCGTCTTGTTTTCGCATGACGCTGAAAGAGCTAGTTTTCCACCTGCACAGTGAGTCCCGGTGAATCCACACAGATAATTATCTCGAAATAATTAAGTCCTCCGTGCAACCTCAAGTCAAGGTAACATCTGACCGTACTGGAAGCTTTAAAAAGCGAGCCAAGCTAGTGAACGAGCGTGGAGGGAAAACTCCTAAGTAAAACGGCTTCTTGGATCCGTCGATGGCACTTCCCTACCGTTGGGACTGCGAGTTAGAGGAAAGGCGAAGTCTTCAACGGTGTTAATGTGTATCTAACACCCCCAGAAGGAGATAAGTGATACTCTTTGCTTTCCCCGAGTCTCACTCTCTACCCGATGTAAACCGACCGTGACCGCTGAAGATTGCAAAGGATAAGGATAGCAATTGGACGGGGTTTGCTTTTTGCGAAACTTTACGATTAACGGCAAGCTACCTATTCTAATTTCTGGCCTGTTAAGTTGCAGTTTGGTAAAGGCCAAGTAGCCGAAATATGATATTCTGTAGAAGATGAGGTTTCGTAAGATATGAAATATTTTAAATTAAGTCTAAAGATGTTACACAGTTACGCTGTGCAGTCAGAACATAGGAATTGATGAACGTAGAATTAAATATTTTCTACAACAATAAGTTTTACAAATTATATTCTCATCGAACTTGATTCAAATCTCGTGAACACGGTTGACTTTGACTACAGAGGGCTATTTCAATCCAATTCGCAAAATGTTGAATCGTAGCTACTAAAGAAAACTCACATTTGTAGACACGATATTAAGCACACATTGCTTAACTCACCATAACATAGCAAATGGAAATTGGCCGACACATGCGAGTGCAAACATAACCCTTGTTATCACAATGCTAAATGAGTTAATCTATGTCGTAGCTTCAACCATCGATACTTAGACATTTTACTCCGAAGCGACTATCCAAGGAAGACGACGTAAAAGGAATCCTCCATAAATAAGGTGATGATGAAAATGATGCCACAGATGATCACGGGTCCGAAGGTGGAGATGATGCTATATCAGAAAGGGTCCACCCTGACCGGGGGTTCGGTGTTGAAAGAATGATAAAGTTGGGCAAATTTCGGAACCTTGCGTTCACAATCCCCTCACACAAAGCAAAGCTAGTATGCGAAAGGGACTGAAAAATAAATACTTGGTGAAAAGGTTTTCCAGGACAAACTGATATTTTCAGCCGTGTGTATCCTCCCATGAATTTATGGACGTTCAAGATTCGGTTTGAAGATTTCGTAAGAAATCGGCACCCCAATCATTCCCCATACAAACCGCTGCAACTGAATTAAATTGACTGACACATCGAATTTGTAGATTACCAATTGGAAATTTCTACTGTTAACTTGCCAACGAGCCTATCCCATTCATAAACTGTTTTTGCACCCTTTTCACAAAATGATTTCTTTCAAATATTCGATTTATATTTATTTGGTTTCGTTATCTGTGGAAAAGGAAATGTTGTGTCCAAAATGAACCTGATTGCGTCGCTTTTATTATTTGAGGCAAACGCCAGAGCAAATATTATTCGACTATCGAATCACATAAAAATAAAGAGAAGAGTAAAGAATGTTAGGGTCGGGCTATCAATCGTATCCCCAATTTTGAATCGAAGAGCTAACGATATTTAATAAAATTCTATTATTGTCACTAACTTACAAAGGTTTGTCGGTTTCTTGTGGCTCTTGTCGGTTTTACACCATGCCTATGTATTTATCATCAAATGTTATGATGATCAAAGTATAACAATAGCTAGGCCCTAGCATACAACATCTAGAAAACCCACAGAAAACGATGCACACAGTTGTAACAAAATAAAAAATACCATCATGTGCGTTTGTCCTAACGGAATTTTGCGGCTGTATTACCTAATAAACTACCATATTGCTATTATCAAGCAAAAAGAAAAAATGCACTAAGGACGCCTCTACGTCGGTGCTAAAACAACAGCGAAATGGACAACAACGGCGCGCTTCTTTTGTATTGTGCTCAAAGGCAAGGACACCGTGGGTACCGGGCAGAAAGGCAAAGAAAAACCTTGCAGGCAAAAGATGAATGTCTTATGAACCATCAAATCGCTCCCTCGTCGCTTATTTTTCGCGCGCTACCTGACTGTGTGGAAGTTACGAAAAATACGGCTGGGTAGGTAAATAAAGGAGGAAAAAATGGTAGCCGCGGCTCACAATACTCGACAAGTGCCTTTCCATGCACTGTGAGCTAGGGTTTCCGCGGATGTGTCATGGTTACAATTCATAAGAACCTTTATTAGGTTACCTGGGAGCGTGATGGAAGCGAACTAGCCCTTGATGCTTCCAAGAACATAAAACAGGATGAATTGGTAAGAGCCTTTTGTGAGTCCGAAATAAATGCGTCCTTTGTGTGTTGAATAGGTGGCACGAAGGAAGATCGACAATTTGTTTAGGACCAATAAAAACCAGGCCTGATAAGCATGGTTGGTTCTTACATAAAATGCGATCCTTTCTGCTCTTAAAAATAATTTCGCGAAAACTTTTTTAAGATAAGTCAATGGTGCCCTTAGTTTGGTTTGTTGTAAAGCTTTCCGTTCATTTGCATTTCGTTGTGTTATCTAACAAAGCAAAAAATTCTCAATTCAATGAAAAGACTAAGATTGATTCAGTAAAATGCACGATGTGGCTAGCTTTCGCGACTCCACTGAGATCAACCTTTCTTAAATACTAAAGCCTTAAACTCAAATTAACATGATCGGACGTTAAACCAAATTAGAAGTAGAAAATTATGCTTACAAGTAGCTTCAAGTTTTTTTAAACGCTATGGTCATTAAAATGTAACCTTATTTTTCCGTGCTGAAGATAAAGTCACTTTATCTATACGATAATTTAAAATATAAAATAAATAAAATCGTGCGTACAGTTCACAATAGCCTTCTGACGATTTTATATACATATGCGGTGCTAAATGTTTTGAACATTCACACAATTTTATCGAACTCCAGATAAATAGTTATTGTCTTCTACAATCCCCAACTAAATAAAAAATTATGCATTCCGCTGCTGCCTGTGGCTTGATGTACAACGAAGCGTGGACACAACATTGGTTGTAATCAATATAAAAGTTTAATTATTTTCGTCGCCTTAATGAAAACTTGTTGTTTATTTATAAATAATTAACTCATTCGCAGTTGTGTTCCACATGCTTTTCTCTATATTTTGTTTTTCTCGTCACTTATTACTGTAATCCTGGGAGTTTATAATGAATAAATAAATAAATATTTTATCTTGTTACACTCTGACCCAATTTTTTGTTCTACAGGAAGGTTGGGTGTTTATTCAATTCAGAGAACAAAACTACCATTACTATTTACAACAAAAATCAACTCATCCTATACCAATCCTTTTTTAATTTTGCTTTTCTTATTCATACATATTAATTGAAAGTTCAAAGGATAGAGGATTCTAATGAACATAGTAGAGGAATTTGGGGCAATGTGCCACGTTAACCTATTCGTTCTGTAACTTACTTAAATCTGTTTGCTTAACGCTGGCTTTATTTTTAGTACAATTTCACACTATTTTTTCACTTGTTGTTGAGTTTCGAAAATATAAACGCAAAAACAACTGTTCAACAATTGTTTTAAAATTGATAAAAAATCATATAAGTTTTAGTGCGTCGGGGCAAGTGTACCATTCGTATAGGGTAAGAAGGCCACCTAGTTTAATTTAAGGATTCAATGGAAAAATTGAAAATCTTAGCTAATGTATATTTCGCTTGTATATGTATGTCAAGGGTAGTCAAATCTTCTTATGTGGCTCAACATCCCCAAGTGGGACAAGGCCTCTCTCCGAAGAGAGTTACTGTGACCGATAGACGGTATATTATTAAGATCGGTGGTCAGCCGTTCCTAATACCGGGGGGTGCCAGACTCGGGATTCGATCCCACACCTATGGCGTGGTGTTTTCTTGCGCTACCGCTGCGCCATGGGCACCCCCAGGGTAGTCAAATAGAGCATTTCAAAACGTTGTATAGTCTCATAACGACCCAAACTTAACTCCAAACCGGCGACGGGAGTTGTCTCCGTTTTCACGAGAGCGTTTTGACGGTTTTCCATTCAGGCCGATGGAAAACTTTTTGGGACGAAATCCCCTTATATTTATGCACCATCCTGCTTCACGGTGAACCTAACAACACTTTTTCAGTTTTTGGTGGCTTGGCTCTGAAGAAAAATAGAGTATACAGGTGTGACACTCTTACCCCAAACAGTGATGGCACTCTTGCTCCAAAAGTAAACATTTCTTAAAACTCAGATATTTCTTTATAAAATTATTGATATTCTTGGCTGACCTCACGAACCACTTCCTCTATTTCTCAGCAATGCGTAGTGACACATGCCTACTCCATTTTTTAAGTGATTTGATAGATTATTTTATTTGGTAGAAATATTATAAGATTACACGCCATAAAAAAAATGCGAAAGGTGTACTATTCTGCATGAAATTCGGTACAATATATCTAGTAAGAGGGATTATCGTATCTGTATACTCATTTGGTCATTTAATTTAATTTTAACTGAAAAAAGCCAGGTGGCTCTCTTGCTCCTATGGCACACTTGCCCCACATTCCGCTAATCGTGATAGTTATGATATAAATTAAATGTTACCTTTTTCTGCTTCTAGCTATGTCTTGGTTAGATGATAACGTTGCACTCAAATTAAAAAAATATAAAAATAGAAAAGAAGTAGTTTTAACTACTGTTAATAGGCCTTATCAGAATTAATCGGAATCGATCATTAACCATTTCCAACGATGACAAATCACTCAAGGCAAACCAAGAGCCCCCATTAGTGCTCCTGTCACTCGTTGCTGACGAAGTATGGTAATGAGTGGGTTTTTTTTTCATTCGGTTACTCCATTTGCTCTTTAGCGGCTCAAAATAAGTCCCTTCTTCTGGTTGCTTGCAGCCCTATACGTCATGCCAACTATGGCAGCGCTGACAACAAAAAGAAGCAGCCTGCCATACTGTCGGTGTTGTGATAAATAATTATCCTGGACTGGAACATTAATTAACGCCAAACGGTTGAACGGTTTGAAACAGTTTCCTGCGCCGACTGAAAAGAGATCACCCTTCGGAACTGCCCTAAGGAAGACATTGACTACGAACGGTTCACTGTCACCCTTTTCTGCCTTGAGGTTTTGAACTTTCTCATTTATTTCTGCTTCCGTTTATGCATCCTGTCATTCACAGTCGTGGGACGTATCACGGCATTGGCTCAAAATTTCATCCTTTTCCGCTCCCGGACGAAACAATCAAAAGGTGCCCACAATTAGAGACGCTGCAGTTCATCGTTAGCTATTTATGTTTCTCCTGCAACTGGCGCCTTCATCGTTGCACGAACCATATTTTTTAATGAAGCACCCATAAGCGAAAGGGAAGTGAAACTAGGACGGAAGTAACTTTGCCTTTAGAGAAAGAGTGAACGCAAGCTCCACTACCTTGTTTCGTAGCATTCTGCTTGCGGAAGATAGTCGGCATGAGTATTTGCCGCGGGACAGTATTCTCTCTTTCGTCTGCTTCGTTAAATTATCATTTTAATCGATGCTACAATCGATCGATCAACCTTTCCAATTTTCAGCATCTTCTAAATAGAGCATGCACCTACATTTCGTGACCCGCTTTGGTTATGGAAACAAGAGATCGTTCTATCTCTTCTTTCTGCGGATATAAGCCGGTTGTAAATAATTTTCCCTACATCAGCTACGCTCCACCAAGCATGTCGTGGTCACATGAGACCATCGTACGGTGCGGTTGAACATAATAAATGAGACTTGCCACAAATTAATGAACTCCTTCTCAGCACGGTTGTTTGAATATAGAAACCGAACCGACCGTAGCATGTTTCAAACGATCAACACTGTTCGATTTGGTGGGCGAAGTTTACGAGTCATACCGAAGGAAATTGTAAATCGATAAATACATGCCTTGGACTGCGAATGGTAACAGATACCAGGTTGGAGGTTGGATGTTAAAAGCATCCAAAGTAATAAATGTGGCGATGGGTTTCTCGTACAATTTGGTTTTGCCAACTGGAGTGTGTTGAGTTTGAGTGTCTTCATCGCAACCACAATAACTTCATTATATTAGGGTACGAAATGAAATACTCAATAGTAAACCTTAAAGAAGCAATCACCAACAAACTAATAGTTCATTGCAATCATATGAATTTATCATGAAAAATGAAAGCACATAAACAACCCCTCAGAAAGAAATGGGTTAACTAATCGTGTTTGCAATGAAATCAATTATTAAATCATCAAAAGTGTCAAAAATGTGTACCATTATTCACCTAAAACGAAAAAACTTTGTTATTTAGTTGTTGAATGTTAATTATCCTGATATTCACACAAGTGAACATGAACACCACTAATCCACTCCACGTGAAAAGTATCCCAGAATAAAATTGTATCACCGATATAATTTTAAAAAAGAGAAAGCCAAACCTCCATGACCACTGCTTTATCCAAGATTTACGATTATTGTCAATTACTACTGGAGGGAGTGCGCGATCTCCCACTCATTCCGAAAGCGTTGCCGAATTTCGCTGAAAGTACAAGCCCCATTATATTTAAAGTCCGGAGTGACATTTTTTTAATCCCACAAATAGACCCCTTAAGCTTGCGAACCCTTGCTCGCAACTTTTCCTAAATCATCCCGAACCGCATTTGAAACCCACCGGCCACACAAATCATCATGTGCAGGCACCGATTCTGGCGGAAGCAGCGCCCATAAACAACGGAGGAAGCAACAACTGAGTTGCGATTTGTTTGGAGCACCGTTTTTGATACGGCGCTATTTATTATTATGAACCAGCGGTGTCGTGGCTCCGAAAGCACCCAACCCTTCCTTTGTGTCGCGTCCAAAACATGCCTAACGGATATTGATTGGTGCCCACCTCGCTCCGTGCCGGCGCTGGCCTGGTAGGAGGAATTGAAAATGAGGTACCATAGTGCCCCGAACCAGTGCGAACCGTCCATTTGTTGGTGCTTTAGAAAGCTGTTCAATGGCATTAATTTATCACCCCGAAGGACATGCCGGGTGCGGGGTCGAAACCAAGGCGACATTCTAACCACTTATATATTATTGGAAAACTTTTGCCCTCTTCCTCCACCAGCCCCCACTAACACCACCTAGCCTACCTTGCCAGGGTCGAGAGATATGGACGTACTTTTCTACCAGCCAAACAAGTTATTGTTGCTGCTGTCTTTCTTGCCTTCGAAAGTACATTGTTTCGAAGGGCGAACAAACCTCATCGAAGTATGGTTCCGACATTCATTCAGGCCCGAATTGGCAGACTACCACCACTCTCTGCTTGCCTTTAGCAAGATTGCAGTTTTTTTCAATTACTTTCCCGCCGGACAGACCGACCGCTAAGCTGACAAACCAACCGGGCAAGTCTTTTAAGGTGACCGGAAATCCCTTAAGCTCCAAATCTTTGCTACATCTATTCTCTGGATAAGCGAAATCGGAACAGCGTAAACCTCACTGTCACAGCCTTTTCGCCTGGCTCCAAGTTTGGCGACAATGCTTTCCGATGACTTCATCCGAAGACCGTACACCTTCTGGCTGATTTATTGACCCCTTGCCCCCACCCAATGACACTGGATAGCGCCTGGCAACACCTTGAGCATTCACTTTCGGGTTCACTTTTGTGCTAGGTTTGTGTATCCTTTTGCACCTTTTTCCAGCCTCTTCCCAGCGTTTGCCGTAAAACACTCACCAGGCCACGCCTACGGTAGCCAACCCGCGGAACTAGGGTTGACCCAAAATTTACCAAACTCACACCGTGCGCGGTTTAGTCCCTCGGGAAGGTGAAAGTGAATAAAATCCTCAATAATTTATTACTACAGTACCATTTCCGCAACCCACCGGTAGACACGAGGAGGAAAATAATAAAAAAAACACTGTCAACCGGATTTCCAGCCCAAAAGACATTCTTCACTGTTGACTTTTCCACTCAACGAAACATAAACATAGGGTGACCACACATACACATAGGCCTACCACATGCCATCACTCCGGTTGACTCATTCATTAGCAAAAAAGGAAGGCTAACTTTTTATTCGTTCACCCGGATGACTGTCTATCCTTCTTGTTCGTCGGTCGTTGAACGTGTTTCCTGTTTCTTTGTTAGCACAACAACCCTTGTCTGGGAGGCGTAATAATATGTGATCATGCCCCACATAAAGCACCAGGCGCCCCCATTGCACTGAAAGACAGTAATTAAAGACGTGCTTTAAAATTTGATCTCTTGCAAAGTTATCACACAAAACACGAATTCTACTGATTCAGCACGGGGAGAAAAAAAAGCACGGCTCACTTTATACGTTTGGCCTGCAGCCATTTGTCGGTTACGCTTTTTTGCGTCATTCCCCACGAAACCACCGTTATTTGTTGTGTTGTAAAAACCAGCATCTGAGCGCCCATCACGACCGCTTCAGCATCTTCACTCTTCGGGGTTTGATAGTGAAAAACCACATCCAAGAGCTGCGGTGAGTATTTTATACACTGCTCAAATGCTGCAAAGGAATGGCCGTAAACCGTTGGGCTCCAACGTTGGCACAGTGGAAAAGGGCCCAAGGAAACACATGGCTGCCGGTCCGAATGACCCCTATTTGCCGTTGACAGAGAACTTAACTGCCCTGACATATGCTCGTCACGGTCCTTGGGTAGACAAATGTGAAGAGAAAGTGGAGGATAAGCTTAGCCACAAGATATGGAGTAGACAAACAAGAAAAAACAGTTGTTGGAGGAAGAGCACACACTTAGAAATAGCTGACGTTTGAACAGCAATCTATACCACATCAAATCTTCCGAATGTTGGCCAACTGCCACACTTTAGGATGCAACGACAACTCAATAGCTCTACGTGGGTTGCAGTGGACGTTTTAAGAGTGCGAGGAAGATACATTTGCGAAAATAAATGAAAATCTCACCACACCAAGCTGAGCTCTCCGTATAACTGGCCAGATGTCATAGAACTTCGAATATGCCTAGTTCACGTGGTTGACAGAGTGTGAAAATGAACGTTTTTTGTGGGGATGCTTTTCAGGTAACCTTTTGCAGTCTGGCGGCGCAGACATGGGCACAGGCGATGTCGCTTGAAAGTCCAGTGTTATAGTCGGTGCAAATCCCGTTCACCATGCAGACGGTGCACGCATTTCGCTTTTCCCAGGTGAATCGCTTGCGTGCACGGAACCTTGATATCGTTGGTAAAGGAAAACGAAACATGCCGCCAAACTGAACCCAGACTGGATTGGTAGAATGAATAGAATGGGTCTGCAGATATTCGTTGTACTAGAATGACGACTGCGGTTGGGAAAGAACAGCGGATTGAAGTTTTTTAATTAAACTCGGCTCAATCTGTAATACCCATCGCCGTCGAAATGTAGCCAAATCGAAACAATAATTGACTGCTTTTGTAAAGGTCAGCCGGCTCGGATTAGGCACGTTTTCTTCGGCCAAATAGAAAAGGATGTCGCTAGAGGAAACATTAATGTCTCGAATCCAAAGGTATCAAAACAACTAAGCATCAGTTTGGAGTATGTGGAACATGACTATTGAAAACAGATTGTAGGATGCAATTCCGTTTTCAACAATATAAATAGATCGTAAATGACACATGATACTTAACTTGGCGTACTTTTTTTAATTTAACACACTACATTTGGTAATCTGAAGTTCTTGATCTCGAATATTATAATAAACTTTCTTATCACTATAGAAATTCAAAATCTTACTTCAGCACCCACTTTCCCTACTTGAATGCTATCGATTTTCCGAATCATCATATCCACGATAACGTTTTGCGATTGTGAACACGTGTGTGAAATGTTATCATAAATTTTGCGTACCATGGTACCTGGAAACATTTCGGCTTTGGTACTAACGTGTACAAATTGACGGCTGCCATACGCTATTGATTTCATCATTACCGGTAATTGATATTGATAACATCAAAGTGAGTGAAATCAAACACTAAAATGTAACAGTGTACGCTAGAATCGCATGATTTGCCGTCATTATTTCTTGCAGAGCTACGCATAACAGTGGGCATCATCTTGGCGCTGACGTAGAGCCGATTGTGTCAAATCAAGATCATTAATTAGTTTCTGAGTTGTCCAGATTTCCTTCCTTCTTCGACTTTTAGTCAGAATCGAACTTTAAGATCATCAACCGTTGGTCTCCGGGGTTTACCTGGCCATATTTTGTACCCTCTTCGGATGATTTTGAACTAATTTTACTGGCTGTCAGCAACCGATCAAACGATCAATTAATTATTGTCTGCTTTTGTTGCCTGTAAACTTTAATCCAACATTAAATTGGAACTTTACGACTCTTGTCAAGGTTCAGATGGTGTCATTTATTTTGAGAACTTGTTAAGCATTTGAAGTTCTTATTGGTCAACATGTGATAATTCTCTGGGTCCATCACAGAAGCATACTACACGTTCATTTAATTCATTTTTTTGGGTGATAATTCTCTTCCTCGTTGGATTCAATTTGAAGAGTTTTAATTCTTTTCGTTCATTGATGATAATAAGGCACAAGCAACGGAGAGGTCCGAGGTGGTTACCCATTCTTGCACGGATTGGATCAAAATTTCCTTGGCATTTTATCTTTACTTACATCCATTCCTACTCTTCCGTTTAAGCGAACATCAGATCTTATTGCTACTAAACCTACCAAACGTTCCCAAGAGCAATAAATATTCACATTATGGTGCTTAATTCGCATTCTTGCCCTGAGTGGATAATATTTTCGGCGAAGAAAATAGAAGATATAGAAGAAAACCCTCACCGGTAAGCTCGCCCGTTCAGGATGTTGAATTCGTTCGCTAGATAGTAGCTTTGTGTGGGTGTACAGTGATGCTCAAAATCTAAAAATGCAAGCCCTTAAAACCAACTCCAACATGCAGTACAGACCAGGTGGGTAGCATCGTATTCTCGAGTCAGTATTTTGTAGATGGATCAACTGCAAAACGTGATTTTCTCCGTTTATGTAAGTTCCTTCTTCAGCAACTGCAATAGTGCAGAAGGAAATGTTTCGCGCAGCCTCGCAAGACGTTCCGTGCAAAGCGCTGTACTATCTGAGAAAATCCAATTACGAAAGACGCTGGACAAATCGAGTTATACGTAGAATATGTTGGTGTAAAAACGTTCTAGTGAAAAATGGATAGTCACGTAGCAAGTGCTAATTCGCTAGGCCAAATACTAGTAGGAGAGAAGAAACATGTTTATATCCCGCTCAGTGATAGATTTTATCTTCAACATACGATAAATACTCCTTGGTGATGTAAAACCCTGACAATTCGATATTACAAAAGTTCTATATTACTTTGTCGTCAATAAATCTCAAAATCTTGTATTCTAATATATTTTTATAATGCTATCAAAAACAAAAAAACTTTCTACGGGATTATTCATCGGCGTAAAATGGTTTGCCCACATTTTGCAACCTGGTTAAAATAAATGGTTCAAACAGAAACATCTAGTTTTATATGTTTCCAGAGTCGTATGACATTATGAAAACATTTTTAATGAATTTATAGACATACACTACGCTTGTAATGTTACTACTTAGCAGGCTAAAACAGAAATAAAGGCAATTTGCTTTGCGAGGGACAACTATTTAAAAAAAAGTAACAATAAGGGATTGTTCCTTGCACTGTCTTCTTTGTTTGATGCAAATTTGGACAGCATACGACTTTTGGTTCCCGAGATATTCTTAAAATTGTGCCGTCGCGCACCAAACACGCACTTAAAATGTGAGTACAAAGCAAAATTTTTTCGTAAGTTTTGGTATTGTATTTTACTTTTGCTTGGTTTGTTGATGGTTATTGGGGTTTTTTTGCATTAAGATCATTTTAATCAGTTCAATTGTGGTGGATAACAAATGTACTTTCTTTTGTCCTTCACTTTTGATATATCTCGGGAACCAAAACTCGTATTGTGTCCAAATTTGCACCAAATGAAAGGGAAACGTGTAAAGAACAATCGCTCATTTTGACTTTTTTTAAAAAATTGTTCGTCACAAATTAAATGGCGTTTGTTTCTGTTTTAGCCTACTGTTTACTGAATTTATATG
>KE525316.1:258827-272445 GCA_000441895.2 Anopheles sinensis | reverse complement strand
TAGTATGAAGGCAAAGAGACCAAACTCCGTCATGCAGGACGTAACCCGATAGGTCTAGGGAAAAAGTGAATCGATACTTATTGCTAACTGCCCGTGGCATATTATATCGCATCGAGCTGTGTCATCAGAATAATAGCTTTTCTCTATTAAACGCATACCATGGTAGCCCTACTCTACTCGCGTATGGTTGAGAGCGAAATGAAGCTGCAAAAAAGTGAACAATGCATTCGTTTCGAATGCAATCTCGCTTCAGAAGCGTCAGAAGAAGAGAGTATGAATCTTACGCTTTCGATCAACTACATGTAATTATGCAGTTGCAGGGCTTCATTTTTAGAGATAAGCTTTGTTGCACTATTGACCAGTCTCTCTATTCATAGTACCGTACATTATGTATTTCCCGTAAAATGTCCATGAAATAATGATTCGTTTACCTTGCGTAAATTTCAATTTTATGTTGTCATAAACTATATCATTGAGCTCTAATCACACCTCAGAGAGTGAAATTGTTTTCCATACTTTACCATTTTTTCTCAGTAGAAATTTGCAAATTAATCCGAAAACAAAAATATTTACCTAAAAGTTATTTGTTTTTTATTATTTCGAGTCATTAAATATTCGCTTAAACGATGCAAGCTTAACCCAGTCTATGGAGACGCATGGTACTTCAACTGCAGCACACTTTACCTTAGACATGTGACTATTTCAAGTACTTTTTTCTTATTATACTGCTAAAATTGATAACGTTGTAAGTAAATCAAAAGTACTTTATTTTATCAGTGCAAAAAAATATTCAAAGCAAAATCGTTTGTAGAACGATGGCAGGGATCCTACGTAACGTGAGAGGCAATGCGGTGCCAGCACACCGACCGAGGCGAAAAATACCTGGGACAGCAAATCCAATAAAATGGGTTTCGTTTGACGCAGTTTGACTGCACATTTTGACATCTGCTTCCTGTTGTTAGATTGAACCACCCGGTGAGACGCCTTCGGGTTCGGGATCTCTTGCTTAATTTGATGGCCGAATTTGTACCAAACTGTGAAGCTGTATGTGGAAGGAATAGAAGCGGTATTCTCTCTTCGTCGGTCATCCTAGCTGCAAAGCACTTTACTTCGTAGAATCAAGGCGAAAATCGCTTCCGGCGAGGATACAAAATGCTTTGCCTCATTTTTTGTGCACCTTTGATTTCGTTTAGTTCCTGATGGATTTGAGATTTATTACATCCACCAAATGAGCTACTGCCATTCACTGTTCACATTGCTGTCAGTTGGTAGCGTAGATCAAAGTTTTTGTGAACCGTTGACAAATTAAAGCAGAGTTAAATTTCATAAACTGCTGCAAATTTTCTTGCATCAAAATCTTATTGAAACAATTTGACCAAACGTTAAAGGCAAACCAACTTACTATACAGTAGGTAAGCAAGACTTTTTAAACACTACGCGATTTAACTTTCGGTTCAAGTACATACTCGCATGGTTCTTCCCTTAATACTTACAACATTCTTTGTCGTCCGTTCTTACGTGATGGCATTTTTCACAAAACCCTTGCAAGCACGACGGGACTTATTTTCCACACTACTACTTAGTCTTTTCAGATATAAGCCTCTTTGCCCTTGTCGAAGTTTTCAGGTGCAACTGCCATCTTTCAACAGAAAATTAGATTTTTTTTCCTCACCTACCTATTGTATACACCTACGTGCGAGACAAACAGAACGTAGCATTATTGAATTGTGCTTTTTTTATATGTCCCTAACACATGAAACACTCTTCAAACAATTCTTCCCGGCACCAACGGGTTCAATCTATTCCGGTGCTGTGCGTCGACAGTTTTCATTTGTGCCGTTTCGAGAACGTCTTGTAACGTAATGTATTCCGTTTGATCCAAACTGTCCAAAAGCATCCCCCAGTGTGGATGGTAAACCATGAACAAAATCACTCACATTGTCTTGGTTCCATCACCAAGCGTCGATTGGACAACATTTCCTATACCGGATGCTGTCGAACACAACTTACTTACTTGACACTTATAACCATTCACCGAAAACAAACGAACGAATACAATTGCTCGTCGAAACTCCCCCATGGAGGGTAACAAAAGGAGCACATTTTTCCACTTTCCATTCGTATTTGTTCGCGCCCTGCAAGGAAACGATCTGAGAACATGTAGAAAGTAGAATGTGATTTCACTGCATAGCCTGAAAGCACACATAGCGTCTTTGACAAATCGTCGAGATGCTTTCACAACGAGTTAGTTTTCACGCTGAAATGCATTCATGTTTTCCATATTCGATTTATATTACATCTGCTTGGAAATGGTACAGAAAAATAAGTAGCAGAGAAGAAAACCGATCAATTCCTTGTACTTGATAAACCGCTTGGCATATTTGTTTTTTACTCCAATCTCACCCCAAATGTATAGCGGAAGACAGTAATATTTGAGCAATTTATTCAGCTACTCGTTTTATTTTATTTTCAAAAATTACTGGTTCAAAATGAATGTTCCAATTTACGGAGATTTTAAAAATTTACATAATTAGACTTATTAAATAATCTATCTTTTATAAAATATTCTTATGTTTGCTGTTTTGTTAAAAATTTTGAACAAGGAATTAACGGAGCCAACTAGTATTAAAGGTTCACTCCATCTCACCATTGTACATTTACTTATTTTACAAAAGTAAAAAATTAATGTAAAATAGCGTTAGGATGTGATATTTTCTCAATGATCGCTGGGTATTTTTTAATTACTGAATGATAGTAACAAACAATACTGAAATACAAAGATGTCACAGTATCAGGGCTACATTTGGTTCAAATTTTGCCAGTATCATTAATAAACCAATGAATTCAAACCGTTAGCATACCGCTAGTAATCTGTGCGATGCTTCCCTTGGATATTGTGTTCCACAATCCGATAATCCCGCATGATTCGCCATGTCTAAGCATGGTTTAACGCGCTGTTTTCATGCGGTCAGATTAAACCTCCCGAACAATCACGCACACGAATCGCATTCCGACATGAAAGTTACGAGCGGAAAATTGAAATTTGTATCTTGAATATGTAATCAGGATATTAATTTCGCATAAAAACGGTTCCATCAAGCTCAAACGCCTACCGAAACGACAGGAACGCTCGGTTGCGGTGCCATTGTCCATGCTGCTCCCGCACCAGCCGACGCGTGAATGCCAGATTAAAGCGCGAACCATCCCGGTACGAAAACAAAAACAACGCAAACATAATCATAACTCCCCCCGAACGAGTGGCGCACAATGCCAAGGGTAAAGGTGTTCGGTGCACACCGGTTATAAATATTGATGAGTTCCAGCTACCGGAATGGTGCTGCTGGGGCATTATGTTGGCCCTGTTTTCCGTCAAGTGCCATGAGCACTTTCGGTGTGTTTATTTACTCGCAGATCTTACCACTTTCTTCTGAACCGCTTTCACTTTTTCGCATTTTCCCGCAGGTTGTCTCTGCATCGACGATCGGTAATTTGACGTCGGTGAATCAAACGGATGGTGCAACCGATGGCAGTGGGAGAGGTGCCGGCGGTGCCGGAGGCACGGGGATCCCTGGTGGCGCAGGAGATGATACCGACGATGACGACGTAGATGTCCTGTCGCCGCTGTCGATGTCATTTCTCGGTAAGTAACGTAAGCTACCATTTGCCATCGGCCATTCCCTGGCGGAGATGCCTTTACGTGGCAAACGAAGGGTCATAAGCTAAAGGCCGTCGGTGGCCCACACTCTTAGCTCTACTCACTTTCGTTCGCATCCCCCAGGTGTTTTCCTTTCGATTGTGATATTTCTGTCGGTGGCGGGCAACATTCTGGTCTGCATTGCTATCTACACGGAAAGAAGTTTACGACGCATCGGAAATCTGTTCCTAGCTTCGCTGGCCATCGCCGATCTATTCGTCGCATCACTCGTCATGACGTTTGCCGGCGTGAACGATCTGCTAGGTGCGTCATCACCAGCACCATATGACGTTCGAAATTATTTCTTCACTGTATGCTCTTTCGACTCTCAGGCTACTGGATATTCGGAGCTCAATTTTGTGACACGTGGGTCGCGTTCGACGTGATGTGTTCAACCGCTTCCATCCTGAATCTGTGCGCCATCTCACTCGACCGATACATTCATATCAAGGACCCGTTACGGTAGGTTTTCATTATTTACTTCAAGGAAATTATCTTGCTATCGTACATTTGTATGTCGCAAAGAAAAAAAAGTTTAGTATGTACAAAGAATCCTTGATTTACTCTACACGCACACTAAGGTCGATAAAATAGTAAACACTCCGACAAGTGGTCCAATAGTCCCGTGCTGATCAATTAACCCAACTCAAGCGGAACAATCCTCTGTCAACCGCAAAATCGTCCAAACCATGCGGAAAACACTAAATCGAGCAATTTGCTCAACGTCCCACACATACACAAAAAATGCAAACTTGTGTAAACAGATCGCCTTCATCTTTGCATGTGGCTACCTTTCACTGCCACTTTCATCCCTTGCTCCAGAGAAAATAAGCTGAACTCTCTGGGAACTAGTCTGACGCCGATAATACTGATGAGTCCGTGCTAGGCTGCAAAGTGTTTGCAAAAGCCCTCCCAATAACAAACCATATCATCATTGGTGTGGCGCCATACCTTATGCTAACTATTGCCAACACGTACTTCTCGGATGACAGAGAGAACTAATGTCTCATTTGCATAGCTCTGCTTGGCTGAGGCGTCTCGCAACACCCGAAGCAAAACCTTAGGTCAACTTGTTAATCTAGAATCGATTCCGGATTGATTGGATTACATCCGAAAGTGTTTATGCTCAACGACCACACGGTCAGGTTGATTGTGGTGAAGGGTCAATGATGGGGCCATGCTGTGAGCACTTAATACCAGACCAATCGGTGGAAGTTGATATGCAAAAAATATCCGAGAAAAGATATCGTTCATGCTTGATAAATCAAATTTTGTTTTTTAGGAAGGAAAAGGAGAGCAACAATATTCCTCTGCTAGCGTTTGTTTTTTACTAGAAATTGTTCATGCATTCAACTATCAAGTGAAGATAATTTTGAAAATATTTCCCGAAACAAGCACTATTTTCTATAAATGTATTTGAATTCTGTATGTATATGTTTATCACTAATCCGTTTTTTTTTTCAAATACTCACAAAGTCACAAGAATACTCAAAACATGAAATTGCAACATGAAATTTTCAGTATTTGTAATTAGCAAAAATAATTAATGCTATCGGGAATAACGCTTTAAAAATGAAATCGATAGCTATTTAAAAATGAATTCGATAGGACTAAACCGATGTCATTCTGTGTAACGGCTTAAAAAAATTCAAAAAATCAATTTTAATATCTTAAATGACATATGAGATATGGATGGTAGGTTTTGATTCCAAAATTAGGTTTTCGTGTTTAACATAACAAAGTTGCGTGGTAAATTATAGTATCATAAAAATAGTATCATAAGTCATTTCATGTATGACTTTATTATCTTGATATTTTACCGAGTTAGAAAACTGAATACCCTTAAATCTATCAAAGATATGCAAACAATGTGTACGGAAAACAAAAGGAACGCATTAGGCCAATCTACGTCCTACACGTCCTACGGGCTTACATTAGCATATCAAACATTCAACATCATCGTTAGTATTTGCTACTCTGCTTAAACGTAGACAAATTTAAAGGCAACCGGAATATCCACAATTTCTGTAACCGGATGTTAAAGGTGAGAGAATCAAGGAAATTCTAGGAGGTCTATGAATCACTCCCTCCAATGATATCGCTTTTTGATGCTTTGACTTCAAATTTGCTCCTTGCCAAAATGAACCTGTGCAATACCTTGACAAAGTTTCTTCCCGGCGAAGCTAATGATGAAAGTTTACTTAAGTTTATTAAAGTGGACGGTACAAAAGGCAACCAACGTCCAGAAAAAACGAATTTCAGAGCAACGGAGAAAGGTGACTTTTAAATTGAATTTTAAACTATCATTTCCGGTTTCGTGTGCGAATGCACAAACTTTCCAGAGTGCTCTTTTAATTCCCACAGTTGTGCAATTTCTTCTCCGGAAAAGACTCACACTTTTGTGTCGTACATTTTCAAGATGTTACCTGCTATGAAATCACTCTTTGCCTGACCATAGTTAGCCAACCATTGTTCACAGCCACAAGCGTCGACGGTTTCTTCGTCCTTGCCAGACCGGTGTCCAAAGTTTTCTATTTCATTAGCTAACTATTAGCTGTGAAGTGCCAGCATAACAATAACATCGAGAGCTTTGATCCACCAGAGAAATTCAACAGAATGGATGGCAGAAGAGATTTTCAGCGTGCAATATTTCCTGCACAAACAATCCCGGACCGTCCACCAGGAATTTACCGACCTGCTTCACGCTTTAGTTTCGTTCATTGGATAACTGGTGGGGTGTACTGTTCGTACGCTCTTCGAGATCGTTTTAAGAAAAGCCAGAACGGAGCCCGACGGTACGGGTCCCAAGTATAAGTGCGCAGATGGGCGATGCATGACAGTTGAAACGCAACACAATCGAGAAAGGCCATTCGTTGAGAGAACCACAACGTCTACTGACACGACCTGACAAGCCACTCACCCAAAGTGTGGATAAAACAATTGAATTAATTAAAACTTTATCTACCGGCTCAGTATTCATAAAAACAATGGAATTCATCGGATAGCAAACTCTAAGGATTTCTAGTGATCTGAAATTGGACGAACATAAGAGACCTATGAAAACATTAGGTCGACTGAGAATCCTGCCATCTTTTCTCGTCATTTGTGTCCCGTCGGACGAAACAAACACATTATGGAAATGGTACGTTTCCGAAAGCACCCAACCAGAAGGCTCAAGGTTTTACCACAAACCATCCTTGCAATCAAGTTTTCAACTTTTGAAAGAAAGTTTATCACATTGACTTGCCCTGCCCTAGTCAGCCTTGGAACATCCTCTACCAATCGTTTGTTAGGTCTACGCTGTAAGTTGTAAAGCTTAGTTTCACATTCTTACGGACTTAGTTTGCGCTAGCACCTTTTCCATTCACATACATTGCCGAATACAATTAGTCATAGGCCATTAGTACTTTATTCTCTTATCTCGCTGTACAGAGTCTCAAGTTCTCAGCCTGCGGTAATCGAGGCAATTGTAAGGATCAGTGCGGTCATCACTTTCACTCACAATTGACAGCAAGACCGTTGTATCCTTTTTACAATGGAGCATCCCATTTGAAAGTAAGCGAACCCACCATTTGAAAAACTGTACTTCTAGACAGACTACCCGATCTGTCGTAAATGGGACGGGTAGACGAGATACACTGGGAGGGTAGGATGACGTTATCTCTTAAAAGCACAACAACCTCGTTGATGGGAAGCTCGTTCAACAAGGCCCGGAAAAGTTCTCGCAATCTTTCGATGTGCTATCTCATAGAACGATGGTTTGAAAAACGACACAACCAGGGATAAGCATAGCCCAAACATTCTTTTGAAACTGCATTACATACATCCTTCTCGAGCACACCGGCAGAGTTTACTTTCTATTCCTCCTTCTCTTAATGCTAGGAAAAAAACTTTCCTGTTAGTTGAAAGTTTAACGTTTCTGCCATCTTCACTAGTTATGTGGTATTATTTTTTCAAACAAAACCTCCTCACATTTAATGGCATTTGATCGAACCAGCATTTTAGTCTTGGAATTCTCAGGTATAACGATGTCTGCAATATTATCCTTACGCTTTGTTCTGCGAAATCATTGGCATATGCCGACGATACGAAAATGCAAACGAAGAATCGAACATCTCTGTTGACGGTTTTCACGTTGAATGGCAGCTCCTGTCTTGTATTTTCCTATCATAGCGGAACGATGCGTTGGCAAATGGCAGGTGATATGTGCTGCTGCCATCAGTACGGTTTCGAACGAACACATTACTGCATCAGCTTCCTAGTGGCAGCACATTTTCTGCTGAAAATCTAGTTGTTGTTTACCTACACCAGGGAAGTGAAGAGGTACGTTTTCTTTGCTCATTGCTTCTTAAATTTAAATGAATATAAATAACAAATATAAACAATTTCAATACTTTTGGTTTGAATTTTTGCTTTGCAGCTTTAGCTCGCTGTCTGTAATTTTTTTTGCGGTATCAATTTTTTAAAAATTTGATCGATATCGAAGCCAAAATGTTGTTATCCAAACAATATTACTATGGTATATTACAGCTTTCTTAATTAATCGACCATTTCATAGTTTTCAATGGAAACCAAGTTTATCATACAATACATTTGGGAAATACATTTATAAAAAAATATCATGAAAATTTGTACAATAACTATTCACTCAATCAGATTTCTGCTTCCTAAAACCGCGCAATCCACCTGATATACGGAATACTCCGAATCATAAGAGGTTTTGTACTTCTGTTCTAACCCGCCGTTAACATGATACGCGAGCGCCTATATAAATACCAATTCTACCTGGGGCTCATTCATGCTGGTTGAGGTAACGATAGTAAAAATTCATTCGACCATGTACCTGCGAGGGTACGTGTTTATAGCTTTTTTCTCCCCATATGCACACTCTGCAATCGTCCATTCAGCGCTCTCTCTCTATTGAGCCATTGGAACGAGTGTTCCTATAGAACAAGCAGAATTTAACCAGGTATTATGTGCTTGAAGGATAACAGACGCTTTGTGCTCGGTTGAGCCGTCTCACTAATTTCACAACCTATGCTATGTATTGATGTGGCGAATGGACCCAAACCGATATATCCCAGTTCACACCATGTCTATGCATGGGTTACCCACGTAACGAGCTGGGCTGTGGTTTTGGGATACGATAATCCCTTCCCTTTACGGTTAAGGACGGCTTCATCTCGCGCCGAGTTTCGAGCAACCCGATAGTCATCTGCTATAGCAAAAGCGGACGTAGGGAAAGTCCACTTCCGTAAAATAAGAGAAAAATACCATGCTACTTCCCACCTTAGGCAGGAAACCGCCCATGTTGTTGCTGCTACATTATCGCCACGATGGTAAGGCTTCCGTCAGGCATGGTATATTTCAAACTTTCTATTTTTATCGTCCATCTCGCAGGTACAACACTACCTAGCGCAAAGTTGTATATTAAAACAGTGTCCTCAACCGTGTGTTGGGAGCAAATCTATAGAGGCCGGTAGGTTGTGTGGGTGAAACGGTCGATGTATAATACCATCAGCCACACAGGATGCCTGTTTACATAGTTACCATCTTGAAAATCGATAACAATACTTAATTGATTAAAAATTTAACCATTGCATTACCCTTGCCTCAATGATTCTATTATCTCATTCGAGCGAGCGCTCTTCTGAATCGATGTCATGAGTGTCACAAAAAACAACAGAGGATTAACAATGATATGTGGAAAATTCCATACACTTATTTATTTAAATGACGATTATACTAACACTACAGCAAGTAATTATAAATAAAGTTTGAAAGTTCTTTAATTAGATTAAGAATTTAAAAAAAATCCTTCAAAGTTGAGCTTAATTGCATTTTTATGTGTGGTACAACGTGTTCGTTCGATGCACATTGTATTCCAATGAAATTCTATCCGCTAAAGAACTCTGCTTTTCAAAATTACCCGTATTCCAAGCGAAGATGAAAAATTCCTGCATCACAAGAATTTAAATAAAAAGTTAACAAACGCAACCACACATTGTCGGCAACACCAAGCTATCGTGGTTTTGGCCGAACCTTTCAATGGAGCCAAACAGGAACCATCGGTATGGTTGTGGTATAATTATCGTTATTGATGAATTAAAGTACAAAATTGCGCTCATCGGGCAAATAAACACACTCCTGCATTTAACATTACAGGTCAGACTGGAACTGGAAATATGCAGCAGGTGGTGCTGCAGCCTAACCACACTTCTTTTCGAGTGCCCTTTACTACGCTTGCTGGTATCGCGATTCTGTAGTCAGAGTTGCGGAGGATTGCACCCAGTCATGCATGTATTTACTGTGACACCTGGGACGGGTGTGTAGCGCACAGGAAAACTGAGCAATGCCGATGATATGCACATGCATATTCCGTATGCACATGCAACCGCAATGGCCACAGTTTGTGCAATGCCAAGGTACACGGTGATGTCAACCATGGTGATTATTATAGTTTAGCCAGTGACTGTGTGGTAATTATGATTAACCCCGATTGACGGTATGGCAGTGCTGGGTCAACAACATTTTGCTAATCTGAAATTTTCGGAACCGCAATGTGATGACTTGACTTGTGAACCATATTTTAAAGTTCCCGATATTCGAAACCTTCATCATAAACCGTCACAGAGAAGTTTACAAAGTTTGAGCGTATTGATTAAAAACATTCATTTCAAGTTAGCCTGTAGGAACAAATTTCAAATTTATGCTTCCTATAAATTGCCAACAGATGCTCTGCAAAGAACTTTCCCGGCAAAGAAATTTCAATAGATCTGGCCAAACTCCATCACCGTGAAATGTTTTAACACAAATCATCCAAACACCTTCTGGACCGGTCACTCGAATCAATGAATGCAGTAGAAGAGAAAAAATCATGCTCGTTTTGCGTTTACAAAATTAGTTTATACTGGGAAAAGGATGCAGGGGATGTGAACGGAATTTATGTCGATAGAACGGTTCTGCTTTGAAAATTTCCACTAACCGAAATTTATTTCCACCGTTCAAAATAAGGAATCGAAAAAATAAACCAATGTCCACGTTATAACTCTACTTCCCTAAAAATGGAAGTCGGTGTTTATTAGTATATTTTCTATACAATGGATTTTTTTCAATTCAAAATCATAAAATATGGAACTTAAAAGAAAAGAAAAACATACCTTTAGAAGGCATCAAAGGGTAAAAATGAAATTCCGAAACTTTCATTGAACTCGTTTCCTTCGAAACTCTAATTTTTATTGAAGTCGTGTTGCTAGCCCGGAAAGAAGTGTAACACCAGCACAACGAATTGTTGCACTGACCAACTGACATTCAAAAAACTTTATAAATCAAATGTACCAAAGCGAGTTCGGCGGCTGTATTATACCCGCTGTTGCTTTTTGGCTCGTTTATTGGTGTAATTCGTTGGAATTAGATGTGGTAAAATGGTTTGCAATTTACGAAACAATTCTCCAATGTAGCTTGTTGCACACATACTTGTGTATAACCTTTTCCGCGTTGTGCTCTCCGGTCACTTTTAACTATACCATACATAATTTTCCAGCAGTTTTGCGTCTGGCGTGACGACCACCCAACACTAAGTCCATTTAGCCGACAGAGTTGCACGCAAACTTACGCTAGCGCGAGTCACATAATTTGCCCTTTGTTAGCATGAAAACTATATAGTCGACGCGTTTTTGCTCTTTACAGTGAAGGGATTTTTCATTTCCAAGCACCCTTCGACGGTCGTGTAATGGCTGAAATTTACACATTTTTCATCCAAAACATTCTCAACTTGACAGCAACCAATGAGTTGGTAGGAAGCACGATTCAAGCAGGTTGTAATTTGTGTATTAGTAAGGAGTTCTCAGGCATTTGCTTAGCGACGGTTTATTCTACTCACAGCCATGAACTTTGCTATTGTTACGTACGTTACTTGCTTAGGGTGAAGTAAATCAAAAATAAATTAAATTCCAAAACACCTCCCTACTCCCCTGCAGTCGTGAGGTGTAGAAGAAAAATGAATCAGTGAAATTAGACTTGCGAGATGCGCGAAAACCAACCGTACCCAGCGAGAAAGTATTATCGAAATACCCCGCAAGCGGTTTACTTTTTCACTCATCTTTACTTTCCGACATGTAAGGTGAGATGTGTACATATCTTCGTTTCCTGCCGTGTTAACGGATGTGCTCAATCGTCTTCGCTTTCTTTTTGGATAGGTCGGTCCTGAACGTGAAAGATAATTTACCAAATTTCAATTTATTATTCGTTCTTTTGTCCCTACATCATCGTTCTTTGTTACATTAGCCGTGAATCACTTCCAACCGACGATACTGTATGAAAAGACTGAATCCCTTGCAAATATTCGGAACATGCGATGTAAACACACTTTTCCTCATCCTCAGCCATGGTTTGTATTTGAAGTGATGCCTGGCATGCTTAACCGACCTCTCGCTGAAGTTCATTTTCTTCATAGTCTCTTCATTATTTAGCAATTTCGTTTTAATTTCGTTGCTTGTGGTTTAGATATATTCGGTTCAGATGTGATTTAGGCAGCAATTTATTAAAACAACATAATGGTACCACTTGCCAAACTGCACAGCAATTCATCTGAAAGCTACTTCAAGTAAGTGCAGAAAACCAATAAACAATTGCGCTCTTTCTTGGAAATTTAATGATTTTAGTAAAAGAAGCATTAATTTAAGTAACTTAAAAATATACAAATCCAAACAAACATTCAAAAGCTGGTTTATGCTACGGAGGCGTAAACCGTATCCCATTTGAAACTTTCATTTGTTTATTATCTTAAAATCCCTTCTGAATTGCCCCTAGTCCATCGGCACGCCCGAATTTTACCCACATTATCCACGATAATCTCCGAGCACCGAGGCCTTCTATTTCGACAACCGAGCTCTCCCTCAGTAAACTTGTGTAAAATTGTACAAGATAAGCTGCAAACGCTACCCCGGGCTATTAACAACCGTCCTAACAATTTTGTCGGCTGCAAGACACGAACTTCACCACCAAGTGGAGTACTTGTTAGTCGAGGATGATGAGCATGTACTCCAGCAAATACTGCACCCAACTGCTGAATTCCACAAACGGTGTACAAAATTGTACAAATTCAACACTTTACAGCGGCCAACCCGTCTAGCTAAACTTTAAACGCTCGCAGTGTTGAGGTATAGTACGTCTCGTAGGAATGAGCCGAGCGATTCTTCGAGGGATTAAAGTTTAGCGATTTGGTGCGGTTGAATTTGTGGCTTCAAAGCTGCTGCTATTATTACTACCGTCGATTTGTTTCTGCACATCTGGGACACAACTGGCGTACATTTGCTTCGATATTGACGGCGAGCTTGTTCCTTATAATTTAAATTCATACAACTTTTCAAACATATTTGAAAACAATCTATGAGTATCCTCTAATGTTTGTAAAAGTATCATTCAATGAAAATATTTATAATTCGATTGTTGAGAAAAATAAGTTGACCCTCGTTTTCCGTAGGTTTACTTATTTTTTTTTGTATTGCTTCGCGCCTTTAAAAATTCCTCTGTTTCTTTCAGATCATTTCCGTAATCCCGCAAATCGTTATCTCGGAAACTGTTGTCAGTGTAGGGATGTACGATGTGTCGATTTTTTTTATTGATTCCTTTCTACGCTTTTTCGGTTGGATATCCTTTGTCCCTCACTACGTTTGATCGTTTTCTTTTTTCTCTTCGATTGAACAGAAGTGCCGTATGGTTGTGTCCAACAACTGGTTAGATAGGAAGAAGGCCCAGCAATATGGTTGCAATACAAGAGTAGGGGATAAATGAATACTAATGCGCTGTTTAGGCATTCAGTGTACCACCTGCTCATAAATGCTGGCATAGTTAAGAGGTTTTGAACTTTGCGGACGGTGTAGGATTTTTTTTTCTGGAAATGTTCGGTGCAGTTTAATTAAA
>KE525316.1:240113-258589 GCA_000441895.2 Anopheles sinensis | reverse complement strand
ATAATTTTATTTATTTTATAATAAGTGGTTGAATGAATAATCACTATTTACGTTAAATATTAAATAAAATTTAAAAATAAAAGCCCTAGTTTTCTCACAACAGTGTTTCACATTAGTATGAAATACAATTAAAAACAACTAGAAAGTATTGATACACGAACTTTTCTTTTGCTTAGGCCCAATGTTTACATCGTTTTTGTAACACAAAATTTACTTTCAAATTTCGATGGTCAGACCCAATTAGATATTTTATTGACTTTTGTCCAGTTCAACTCCATACCAGGTCTAACACAGTAAAATTATTGCATACCACTCAGAACTTGATCGTCACTAAAAATCTGCACTTCTGCAGTAAAACGAAATCACTCCATAATGCTTCACCAACTTACATATTGACCAATACCATCGATGCCAAAGGTCATATTTACAGGGGAGCTTTATGATAGGTTTTATTTTCGGCGCCTTTCAGTCATTCGTACCCACTCGGGCTATTACCCCCGGCAGGAACATCATTGATGTTTTATTGCCATGCCCAGGGTAAAGTAAAATCGCACTCGGCAAATGTACGCACATTCAAATTGGTATGATTTGGGAACTTAAACGACCCGTTCCCGCGAGCTCCGGCGGACGCACGGAGAATAAGCACGGACTCAATTATTACTGTTATCTGAAAATCGATTTACATACCTCGATATCCACCGACGTTCGCATCGACCCTGCAATCATCAAATGCTCTCGAATCAGGTTCTGTTTCAAGTTGGAGCCAGCAATGCCTTCTTTCACAGCCATGTAGTTCTCTCTGCTAGCATAGCAACTGCCACCATCCGCATATATTGGGAAATGACTTCATTACCCATTTTGCTGCCAACCCGTACTTTTGCTACCAAATGATTGGCCGATTGACATATATACAAATTCTGCCTGCACCTTAAGCCAGCGCTACCAAGTCGCGTGTCTGACCGATTTTAATTAACCCCTATCGTTTGTCGATAATTACGGAATGATTTATGTAGTTGGCATGGGCAACTTACCAGCGTTGTTTTACGTTCGTGCGAATTGTGCAGTGATTTTAATTATCGTTTTGATTAATTTCGAATATCTATTTGCAGCTCCACATTCATCACCACTGCAAAAGTAATCATCTTTGTGTATTGTTTCGTTTCGTACAGCTACGGTCGATGGGTGACACGACGAGTGGCCATTGGGACGATTGCTGTTATCTGGCTGCTAGCGGCTCTGGTCTCGTTCGTACCGATATCACTCGATCTGCACCGGGACAAGCGGGACAAAACTGATACATCGCTCAAAATCAACGGGATTAAGCATGAGACCTGCGCCCTCGATCTAACACCAACTTACGCTGTTGTTTCTAGTTGTATAAGCTTCTACGTACCTTGTATAGTAATGATTGGCATTTACTGCAGGTGAGTAGTAGCCGTTATCTTACTTGAAACCCAATTGTCCACATATCTCTATTTTATATTGAATAAACTCTGATCTGAATCTTGATCTAATTTTCATCGGAGGTAAGAAAAAATCACGCGGGTCGTTAGAATGAAGTAAATTTTATTGCGAAATTTCATTAGTTAGGTTGTAAAAAAAGGTTCAACGGGTTTCAATTCAATTGTGGCAATTGGAATTTCCTTTTTCCATTATTGGTAATTTAATATTTTTATACACCCTGCATATAAAAACTTTCAAAAAAAAATTAGATTAAAAGGAACTGAGTGACTTAGAAGTTATTTTACATCGCCCAGGATGGTCAAGTCGGAAACTCGAAGCTCTGAGCCGATTCTTCTGAGTTGCAGCCCTCAATCGGCACTTCTAAGTAACAATGCCAATCTTTATTTAGTTTTTCTTAACTATTTGGCCAGTAGATATGACCTTCCGGTTAAAAACAGAGAAGTATTAAGCCACTGTCCCTATTTTTCTTCACTTCAGCTTATTTTGCACTATGCTGTTCAAACTAGGGTTCCGAATCACTGATTACTTTTACCTATATGCACATACGGCAGAATAATTAAAAAAATCACAACTGCTAAATTTGGAGGACACGAAGTAGAAACACTTCTTATTGCTTATTCTTTTCGGGAAAAATCTGGTGGTGCGAACAAATCGTTGATCGTAGTTGCTTTACTGTTACGGCTACTGTGCACTACTGTATAATCTTAATGATAACGCTATCATATATGTTTTGAACACAAGAATACTGCTGATCCAGAGAAGTTCTTGGTTTTTAGTTGAAACATCGTTAGAGACAGTTCCTTTTATAAATACGTTTAAATTTCTATCATTTTACATGCTTCAAACTCAAATTGTACTTCACAACATTAAAAGGCAGCTAAATTAATTGATGAATCTCAGTCCAAGTCCCTTCGAAGAGGGGCCTAATTCCATTAGGGGATGTTGTGCCATACGAAAATTTTTTTAAACTAAATTATTATTCCAACAACTTTTTCCAGAATTATGAGCACGAGACACAATCAGTCGCTGCGATCATTCTACATTTACGAACGTACAAACATGGCATTTTTTTTAATTTACAATAGTGACTGTAAATGGATCCAAGTAATTGGAATCCTTCGCACTTATTATGCTGTATGTGCGACCATACAAACATGCCCATTCTTTTATTTAGTCCAGTAACTGCAAACAGATCCAACTAATTGGAATAAACAATTATGGAGCACTTCATCAAAGCAGATCCACCTAGATCCTCTCGATAAATAATTGAGAGCTGCCAAAAATGCTCGTTCGGTGTCTAACTTAATCCCTACAGCCAGCTCAAAATCAACGGGTTTCATTCACATCCAGTCCATCGTTCACAAGTCGACAGATACCAACAGGTATCACAGGCATGGCCGTTTCGTTGTAAACTACCGTTGAGCTATTTCATTACGCTCCAAGTGGATTTACAAAGCTTTTCTTTCTACTTTTTTGCCCCAAGCTATAGGTTCTTCCTACGAGATTGACATAGAGAATGGTTTGGAAAAGCGGTTGTAGGAAAGTTTAAATTAATTTTCATCATATGTGCCGCTGCTAATCGGCTTAGCTGGCAATAGAAATGGTCCTGCAACCGCAAAATGAATGGTGTGATTGAATCAAAATATATACGGGTGATTTTATTATTGCAACTCGCCATCAAATTATGTTGAAGAAAAGACGTTGTCTTTGCTTCTTGTTTTAACATGATGAAAAGTTAAAGCTTGTTTTTATTTGAAGCAAAGTAAATAAAACAGAATTATACTGGTTTACCGTACATCAGATCGCTGGATTGCGTTGCAAATCCTGAAATATTTCAAGGATTTTCATAAGACACCTTTTCGTAACATACAATAAAAGAAACGTCACAAACATCACCGTGCCTAAGCCAAATCAATGACCTGAGAAAAATAGCCATGCCTGAATGCACCTGCCAAGTTTTGTCGTCAAACAAAACCGTTGCTGTCGCAATGAATGAGATAATATCCGTTTCTCTGCTGGCATCGTACACATCCTTTCTCCCATCTTCAACACAATGAACAATGTTTTATATCTCACAATGAAACCACAGGAAGTATATGGTCAAAGTATAAGCAAAAACGTGGACAAATGGGAATCCTTATTATTTGAGCAAATATTTGATAAAACCTCAGATGCTGCCACGTTTGTGACAAATTTACATTTTCGGTTGCTTCTCGGAAGGTCTCCGGAAAGCCATTCGACTGTAACGCTTGCTCAACCCGAGCTCCTATTGGGTCGCTTCCGAGTTGATGTTCAGGTATCGTTTTACTAAGAAAATTTTCGATGCTGTTTCTTTCCATACCCATCGCAGGCTTTACTGCTACGCCCAGAAACACGTCAAATCGATACGTGCCGTTACCCGGCCCGGGGAGATAAGCGAGAAGCGCTACCGCAGTATACGAAAGCCCAAAAACTGCAAAAACAAGCTGAAACTCCGCCAGTTGGCCCATCACGCATCATCGCCCTACCATGTGTCGGACCACAAGGCGGCTATAACCGTCGGTGTTATCATGGGCGTGTTCCTGATCTGCTGGGTTCCGTTCTTTTGTGTAAATATCATAGCTGCATTCTGCAAGACGTGCATCGGCCAGCAAACGTTCAAGGTGCTGTCCTGGCTCGGGTACTCCAACTCGGCCTTCAACCCGATCATCTACTCGATTTTCAACACGGAGTTCCGGGAGGCCTTCAAGCGCATCCTCACGACGCGCAGCTCTTGGTGCTGCGGCCAAGAGATGGGCAACATTTATCCCCGGAGCAGCGATCGGTACGTCACGGACTATGCTGCGAAGAACGTCGTCATGAACTCCGGGCGCTCGTCCGCCGACCTGGAGCAGGTCTCAGCAATATGACCTTACTAAGCAACATCAACAACTGCATAAAACGCCAGAACCTTCCAATCCCCAACCTTTACTACGTCTGTCGCATCGTTGCACGAGCTTTACCCAATCATGCCCACCCACCACGTAGTACTTGTGACAACTAATGTAGATGAATGCCTCTTTGGAAGCAGCTACTAGGAATTCCACCTCCACACTAACGCTCCAATAGCGAGTCAACCCAACCCGGTAGCTGTTGCCGGTGATCGTGGTCAAACATACTGACGCAATTTCCCAACGGGCACTAACAACTTCACCCGATTCGTACTCGTTTGCAGTATCGCTTGAGAAGGTAGAATAGTTTAAAGGTCCCACCAATCACCGACGTATGCACATACACAGATGGACTTCTAATACTAGGGTTTAGGGATTTATGTTCTAGCTGTTGTTGATGTTGAAATGGTAGAAACCCCCTTCTAATGAAATGGAATTGTCCAATAGAGTCAATGCTTAATCGAGTGACATGCCGATTTTGTTCAAACGTGTACGGCATTCTGCAGCATTGAAAAAATACTAAATCCAACTCACATATCTGCCAATCCTTTCGATGCTAGTAGTACGTAACATAGATAGTACGATAGGTGATTAACAATTGTTTTGTGAATAATGCATCCTAGTCAGGTAAGTGTACCGGTTAGGATTCCCGTGATAGATATCGTATCGCATGTAGGTTCCGTTTCGTAGGATTAGTACGAACAAAAAATGCTCTTTTGAATGTACTGGCTACGGGTGTGTTGAGTTTTGTGAGTAGTTACTATCGTATCCTGTCCGATCCAGGAAACTAGGTCTTGAAGGTGCAGTAACCATGATTTAATACTTACACAAAAAAGCTACCTTTTGTTACCCGTTTCATGAGAGCTTTGCACTCACCTCGAGATGTAAAAATACGTTCTAAGTTCTATTGAGAATTCCAAAATTTTAATTAATCATCCACCCAGTTCTAACATTTCTTCCTTTGAATCTTTCCAACATGAGTGAACCCAGATGATGTTTAGTAGTAAAAAAATTAAGAGTTACTTGATGAAAAGACTGATTATTCATTATTTATCAAAAATAAGATGAAGTTGATTGAGAACAAAACAACACAATACAAATCTTTCCAAACCATCCTGTCCGCGACTCGGGTGAATTACAATCGTTTGGTGGCAAAGCTGCTGGCACATCAAACTAAGGTATCCTAAGCAAATTTGTTTACCTTTTTAACAACCAACTACACTCCAATGAAGATAGCACAATAGTACGATAAATGTAATAGTGATGAATGCATAAACATTGAACCAAATAGCGAAAACGCACGTAACAAATAGTACGAACGTCAGAGTCTCTCCAATCATTTTTATTTTATCCAAATCGCTGTTATCTATTTCTACAGATTTTACTCGAAACAATCTTACATATTACAGTTGAATTTTATAATTATATCTATATATACTCTACCATGTGGACGTCTGTTAAATAACGTCACCCTAAACTTACACTGCAGTCTCGACTATGAAGGTTCATCTGTCCTAGGCGAACTGTGTATAATAGAATGAAACATATAATCCGTACTTTAACAATAAAAAAAAATGATTATTGAAACACAGAATATTAAGCATCAGTTAGCAAACACATCAGTGGACAGTGATAAACATTGGTTATGCATTGAAAAAAAGGACATTACTTATCCTGATAGAGTTCATCACAACAAATCTGCGTTTTTTATAACCCAAATTCTTCTTGTGAACCTGAATAACCGAGATTGCAGCGTGATTAAGACCACCTTTGAGCTTGTGAACGTTTAAAATGTTTAACAACTAATAAATACGCATCAAGTAAAATTTGTATAGATATACACACACAGCCCGGAGCAAACTGTAAAGTTTATGGATCCACCGTCGGTCGGAAGCGAATTAAACAAAATGTCCTTTCTAAACAAAATCTGGTTTGATTCAATTAAAACATAAATTCACCAGCTATGTTTGATCTATTGTACTGTGTACTGTGGTATTTTAATGAGTGTGTTAACCTATTTGCAATTAAATTGTTGGAATCTACCTTTAATATAGGGCACCAAAGGTTTTAATTAATTGTTACCAAACCCACCAATGACATATTTTTGTGATCGTTTAGCATATAGTTCTAACATATTTAGGACCACTTTCATAAGCTTTGCGTTCTCGCAGAAAACCTAATTAGTTGGATATGCCTTGTTTTCTTCCCATTCCTTAGCCAAATTCCTTACTAACAACAATCTATCGTCTATTCAAGCTAAAGTCATTGGCGAGTGGATATTGGATGCTGAGATTCTTAAGACACCGAAAGCTTTGATATATTGATACAGGATTGCGTTCTAACAATCTTTACTAAAAACATTAGAGTTCTGCAAATAACTTTATAACACTCGCCGCAGCAGGAATCAGTGAGTTATAATGAAAGAATATTGAATAGGAAAACACTATTAGAATAAGCAGAAGTATCTATGGGTCAACCTTTTCCATGTATAGGTTGGATATTCCTGCAAGCAACACTTGGCTAAAGATAAAAAAGAAACATTGAAGGCATCCAAACAAGCAGCAATCACGAAAAACTAGCACATCCGGATATGAATCCACACCTGCAATATCCCTTACCAAATCATGCCAGCACAGAAGAAAACAAAGAGAAAATATTGGAAACCCTAGTACCCCAAAAAATAAAGTTAGAATAAGAGTAGACCGATAGATTGAAAGCAAACGTAGACAATGTTAAAGTAAAATATTCCTACAATTATTTATAAGGAATAACAAAACCTAAACCATAACAAAAACAAGGAATGTATTCTTGCTACAAACAGGGAGTGTCCACAGGTCAACAAATCCTTTTTGACC
Source organism: Anopheles sinensis (assembly GCA_000441895.2). Lineage (NCBI taxonomy): Eukaryota > Metazoa > Arthropoda > Insecta > Diptera > Culicidae > Anopheles > Anopheles sinensis. The sequence goes on along the minus strand of KE525316.1, from coordinate 251,361 downwards.
AAACCTGTGAAATAAATATGATTTGAATAAATAAGTTTCTTCAGGCCATCTGAAGAGAGCTATGTGAAAATAGATTTTGTCAAGTAGATATAAACATTGAGAAATGGGTAAATTTTCTACGAAGCTGTAAGGACAACAGGAAAAAAATCGTTTTACGTGTTTCATTGGTAAGTATTTTTTTTATTTTATCCAATCCATCTCGCTCTATTAACTAAATGAAATGTCACCAGATTGAGAACGGTTAGAAATGTTCTATAATATTCTAATTATTTATTTAGACTTCCAATAACTGCTCACCTTTTAGCTAATAGTTTTGATATTGTTTCATGTTCACAAGCTACATATCAAAGATATACAATACCAAATCATGAAGAAGATTGCGCTTTGTTCTTTTGTTGTGGGCTGTAAACACTTACAAGATGGATAATTTTGCACGTAGAATACTAATGGCAATAAATTCCAAAATCAAATTACTATTTCTAGTAACACCGTTTCTATTAGGATAAGGAGATGAGACTGAAAACCTGAGTTCACGTTTGAAGTCGATTTGAGTTGTCAACTCATTTCATTTTCAGGTGCTCTAAAATGTTCAGAAGGAAGAAAATTGAATTCTATTCTTTTCCCTTTGCATTCTCACTTATATTTGTCAAGGCATCCGTTTATCATACGACAATAGACTTCCGACAAGACACTGGTGACACAGCTTTGGATCAGAGAGTCTGTAAACTGAAACTGTAAGGAATTTCATCATCTTCATCAACAGTAGGGATAGCGGTCGAGGAAATTTTTTCCTGGTGTAATTTCATAATCCTGACCAAAGTTACAGCCAACTTTTAACGAGTTTTCGACGGCATCAAAATATTGTTTCATCGTTTTCTGGTTCTATTGGTTTAGCTACCTCCTCGCCCCTTCCTCTCTTTCTCGCTTACATCAGTTATAATAGATATAAAGCCTCTTCATGCAAATCAAAAATTCTTATTCACAACATCGAGTTGGAGGATGAGATTAAAAAAAAGAATTCTTTCAAACACTAGTTCATAATATACAGAAACATATTGATACGAATGACTTTACTGCTATCATTTGTATTTTCCTGCAAGTAATCCGAGAGTGATCATAGGCCCGGAATATACGTTAGTTACGTCAACAAGAAACATTTAAAGACGAAACTAGACTAAAGCTAATTTGTTTATGCAAAATATGTTCCTGAATTCAAAATCCAGGGTTTTATTTAATGAGCAATATAAAATTAAGTCAAACTTTTTCGGCCAGATGCGTTACGTTACACCCGTACAGAAAACATTGAAGCTTATTGTCGTGATCTCCACGATTCATTTGAGTATTTTTTCAAACAATCTCCCAATTTTAAAATCTAAATTCAATTTATAATTGTGCGGTTCCTTAGCAGGTTTACTTCTAACTGTTCTAACGACCTCTCTCGTCAAGTTCAATCACAAGACTGACCTACTCATTCATGTTTCGCTATAATATATCTGACGTTTCCTTCCTTTCACAATTTCAATGCCAACTAGCTTGCGAATGTTTCCGATATTTTTCAAATATTTTCTAATTAGACGTTGCATTGCACCGCATTCATCGTTCTATCGTTCATAAATCTCTATCGTTCATAAATCTTGCTCTATCCATTCATTCAATTATTATTTCTCTAACTCTCTCGTCTCAATCCCCACACTTATGTAAAAATCTGGGACGCATTGGCTTCGAATGAATTTTGTCCTGATCATGGCTGCGAAGACAAGGCGCGATTGACCAACCAAGTTATCAAATGATGAAATAAGATTCGTTTAACAATTGATACATAAAAGTCAACGTCGTGGAACGTATGCATGAAAAATAAATTTGAATGAAAATGGAAAATTTGATAGAATTTTAAACATTAAACCAATTCAACACCACAACCGAAAACATCGTATTGAAATATTGAAAGCCCAACAAGAGATGGAAACCATATGAATGTACATTAATCTTCATAAAAACTTTCTTTTGTAAGGTAGGGCCTATTATTCCTATCAATAGAGATGCTGTGATTCATCATGCCGGGGTGGTAAAGAAGAATGGGGAAGGGGGGAGTGTTCAGCATAAAAGCTGCCTTCCGAAACCTGAACACAATTTACATTGTTTCGAGAGATAACCGCTACTCGGAACGAACACACAATTGATAATTGGATGTGTATGCAAACGTTAAAAATAGATTTTGTAGACACAGTAATCTCCAGTTAAGTAATTTGCAAGAGCTTAAACTACTTTCAAAGCATATCAAGAATAAATAGAGTTTCCGATTCATTATTCGATGAACGAGTAGAACCTCGAAATGCAGGTTCTTTCCTTGATGAGTATAGTGTGATTAAATTTGATTTTTTTTTTAATTCGTTCAATTGTTCACATGTTTTTCAAAAAAGGATAATGGGGGTTGTCTACGTTGTTGTTGGTTGGTTTTTATAGAGACTTTGAGCCTCTCGGCTACATTGGCCTCTTATTATCTACGTGCAAAACCTTAACATAATAACAATTTCGTCTTTCTGTTTCCTTCTAGTTTATTGCACAACACATTTTGGATTGCAAATCCTTCTACCTATCTGAAGCACGACCCATTAAAAAACTATGATTCGCTTTTCAACAACACTGCCACTTTTTACCGAATGGATCGTCTTTAATGGATCTAGTCGATTGCTTTACTGCAATATACAGATTGTGAAATTTGAATCTTTTCATCACAAAATCAATTCGCAAGAATCAAATAAATAGCTCAACTACTCGAAGGAACGATGAACAAATGAAATGTACTTCAAGATTTATTTCATTGCCCTTTCATCATTGCACAGACAGTAGACCCGGAGCTCGAACCTTAATAGGATAAGAATATTCAAAGAATCTTCCCATACAATCAACATTCATTTCACGTCTACGTTGAAAATTTTATTTACAGATTTTTGTATCATTCAATTTAAATCATTGAGTACAGAAAAGAAAATGAAAATAATATCCCGTCTGTTTATTGTTTTAGTTACAGGTGCATAATTGATGAACAAAAATTTAATAGGATCAGATTTAATTTTGAGATTAAATCAACGAGAAAATGATCAAAACTCTGTGCTACGTTTTTCCGCACAGTCTTTTCGGTATCAGCGATCTAACATATAACGAAATAAAATACACAAAACATGAAATACAATCAAATACTGTAGAATCAAAGACACGAACAACATTTTAATCTGGCTTATAGTACGTTATTAATTCTGCTTTATTTACCTGCGTTGAAACATCTGTTCGAGACCTGTTGGTTTTCGTTCAAATTGTGACAGAAATGTAAAGCGTAAATCAAACGCGATTTTTTCTACCACTTATTTGTAGAAATCGGTTGCTCAATGGCATCATTGAAAAATTCAAGAAGGTTTTCAACATCTTTCGCAATGCTCTGGGAGCTTTTAGAATACAAATTAATCAAAAACGGAAAAAGAGAACAAACCCACAAAGGATTAGTCGCAAAGAATTAACTTTAAATCACAGGTATGTACAAACGAGTAAGTAGAACCCGTTTTACTCTGGTCTGAATCTAAACTTTACTTTTGCATCTTCTGCAGCTTAACCTCTACAAATAGTACTGCCAGTGCATGGCATTCCGTCCACCCGTTTCTATGAATCTGGACGGTCAACAATCGATTGGTAATCCATTAATCTTGCCGCTCCCGATGCAAAGGAAATGGTTTGCAGAACTTGCTTTACATAAGCACCATTGCCGACGACATGCTGAGTAGAAGAGCAAAAAAACCCCATCACCAAGCACCAGCCGTAAGCTCACCCGAACCTGTTTCTTCCCGTTCCAGGAATGTTAGGAAAGAAATTGAATTTATCTATCATTTCCATACTTTTTATGCATACTGGCCCTCTTTTTCATAGGTCCTTTTGGAACATTCGCGATAAAACCCTAGATTTACCACACGGGGAGGCTTACGCCTTTCGGTTCATTTCCTTCAACGCTCTTGATTTATTTTTTTCTGCCATCCTCCACGTTCCAATTTTGACTCGTACAACGACAACCACACCAACATGGAGCTATTTTTCATGTCCCTCATTTTATTTTCTCTACCCATTGGCCACCGGAATCAATGATAGATTTTGGGATTTTCCACCTTCCACATTGGCATTCATATTGAAGCACAGGTTTCCATTTTAACTAAGTTTAAACCAACGTAGAAAATCTAAATATGCTTACGTACGACCCCTTGCGAACTTCGACAAACCCCAGTGCCGTTGGGGTTTGCGACAGAAGAAATTAAAAAATCAACTGAATTTCGAAAAAAGCTACTACATTTCTATATAAGCATACTTAAAAAATGTGTTAAATTACCTTAACATGTTTTAAAATAAAATAGTTGTTTTAATTAACATTATAACTACATTACTATGTAATCCGCCTTCTGCCCGATGAAGCTGCCTAAAAAAATACACCACAACCAAAGTTCCGAAGGTGACTTTAAGGTGCTTTTAAAGGGCCGTATCCATCTTCGCTTAGTTTTTATGTCCTTTTAAATAGAGAGCCCTTAAAGTTTCTGATCTATTTGGAAACATTCAAAATAATAAAGTGGGGCTCAAATAACATAACATAACATTATATTTATCGCTAACGGTGCCATGGACATTATTAGACATTAAACGATCATATTAGAAAAACGATTGTGAAATTAATGAAAGATTCAAATGATGATATATGCAAACAATCAAATTTAGTTTAATTCTTTTTTTTTAATCTTTTGGTGGCGTAAAAACATTAGGATAGTTCTAACCAGAAAACACACCGTTCGTACAGCAGGCATGTCTATGTACATGCATGAAAACCTAGGGCAAAATGGTATGAGGTCCTCGGTATATGATGCAAGCCATACTAATCTCCAAACAGAACGCTGTCAACTCCCAGGAAAATCACAAAAGCTGCAGGAACATCATGAAAAATTCTAGCATTTTTTTCCGTTTCCATCGAAAAAAAAACGTATATGATTCAAATATTGAAAAAAGAATGCTACATTCTTCATTTTATAAGTAAAGTATTCTTTTGGGCAGTTTTTAGATTCGATAATTAAAGTGAGTTCATGTTGAACTAAACTTCTCTTTGAAGAATCATAAACAACACTAAAATAATTACAGAATTTTGAATACTATCAGCAACGCAGAAAAATGCAGTTTAAAAGAAGGATATAAGGTTGGAGAAAAGCAACATAGACGGGTTAATTGGAAGTTCATGTGCTTAGGCATATTCTTGAAATTGAAGTTATACTCGCAAACTTTTATTAAAAACACCAGAAAATAGTATCTCTTTTCTATTTAGCTATTAAAATCATTGAATTTGATACGAAAAGACCCAAGAATAGTCTATCGTTGACCATTTGTTGAATTCGTTAATCTTCTTTCCACTGTATTAAAACTGGCTATATCTCTTTCAGACATAATCTCAGAAGAATCTTGAAGAATCAATTGTGTTCCCAGATTTTTGCACAAATTTGATCGGACCATGCAAATATTAAAGATAAAAATAAAGATCCAAAACATTATTTCTTAAAACCACTTATTCTGTTACTCATTTTTCAGTTCGCGTTGTAAATAGAATATCGATGATGTTAGTAGAAAAAAAACTCATGAATACGATATAAATATGCTCCCTTTACCTTTTGGTGGTAATAATGTGCAATGAAAATCGCCAGCTGATACCATCACTGCAGACAATCGAAACTTTCTATTGTCCATAGAACGTCGATAGAATAAAAACCCCTTTCTGTACAGCGGGAAAAACTATGAAGGCCAAGCATCGTTTAATAATCAAACTTTTAATAGTGCTTTGCAATACTTAATGCATCATTAGCGGCGAACACGTAGTTCAGCGGGAATAGGTAGATGAACGTACCAGGAAAACTTTGCAACCTCGCATAAAACCTATCGCACTTTTAACCAAAAGCGTTTTTTTTTATCTCACAGAACCCTGAATGTATGTGTCAATTCACTCGGGTGAGGATTCAGGCTCATAGTTAATAGATAGTTTGAACCTTTTTGATCTTTTCTCTGTTGAGGTTTTGATCAGGTAGATAACTACGTGACCGAAATGAGTCTGTCGAACGACTTTTCAACTTTCCAATTGAGATTCGGACAATGGATGTTTTTCTTTATCTTCCATACTACTGTTAATTGAATTCATGAAACACCTGATTTGATAACATAAACACTAATAACACCGAAACCGACAAGCAGTGGACTTTTTAACCTTGATAATAGATTTTTCTCATTTACGAAGTGTTCTGCAATATATTTAGTTAGATATGACTTTGGCTACCCTTAAATTATTGTTATTTTTCAAATTTAAACTAGTTTTAGCCTTACTACAATTCTCTTTGCATACGTGAACAGTCAGTGCTCACGTACAGGGCAGAGTTCGGTCACATACAGGATTGGAAACCACGCCGCCAAGATAGTGCGATCGTCAGCGTTTTAGCCAGTTTTAGCCTCTTACCTTTTAAAACTAGTAGAGGGAAAAAATAGAAAAATCGAAAGTGGAGCTCATTGGAGCTCAAAAAGATTTTTGTTGATTTTTTTTAACTGAATTACCCTCTTCCCTCATACTCAAATCTATCCATAAGAAGAATTGAAACAAGACAATTATTTTAAGCAGAAGGTGTCGAAAGCAGAAGGTTATGAAGATGATCACACACGTGCAGCTACGGTATTTAGTTTTCCTAGCTACACGTTACCCAGCAATAAATGTCAAAGATACATTTTTTCAACTGAAGCTGAGCTGTTTAACTAACATTCATGACATGAGGTAAATTCTTACAAATTTTATTGTTAGCGTCCCACAGACTGAGGTTTGTCTTTGAACGTAAATGAAATCATTACTATTGAATTGAAATGGTGCAGAGTTACTGTGTTATTTATTGTCGTACAATCCTCAACTTTTACGTGAAAAGCTGTAATTACTAATGCTACATGCAAGGCTGTAACGTTTTTTCAATAATAACTCATATAATATTGCCTTCAGTATGATATGATAGTCATATTAATTGAAATTGATCAAATTCGACTTCGTCGTCACACCCATTACTTGGAGCTCCGCGTAAGATATTCTTCGGCCACTGTTGCCCATCGATCTAGCAAGTTTTTATCGGTTTCATTCCACAGTGCTTCCAGCACGCTCCAGCCACGGGCTTGTGTCGACAGAATGTACTGATTGTTAGCATCAACCGTAGCCGTATACAAACCAAGCACAAGACTCTGACAAATCCTGGCGGCGATAGCGACCTGGTTAAAAGATGAGTGTTGTTATAATAGATACCTCTTCCTCCCAGATCGTTAGTATAATATTCTACACTAGTTTACTCACCCTTAGTATATCTTTTTCATGTTGAGGAATCAGTCTTATCATGCTGTACCCCGCAATCACCAAACCGCCAGTATCCAAGTCGTTGGATTCCAGAATCATGTATGTCATAGCGATGGCCAGCTCAAATACGTACTTTGAATAGCACACGTCGCCGAAATCTATAATGCCCGTAATTTCATAGTCCTTGCTGTTCGTCGCCTTTTTGTTCACGATAATGTTGTGTTCATTGAAATCTCCGTAAATCACGCCCTGCTCGTATTCGTCCAGATTAGGAACGATGCGACGCTGATAGGCACTCAATACCTGCTCGATGATTCCTTTGTGGTACTCATCTTTGACTACATAAAGGAAATCTTTCAACTTGAGGAAGTTGTCCAGCATCCATATCGACTGTCGATTCACAACCTTTTCCTTGTCAATGGACTGTAAGTAAATGGAAGCAGTAAAAAGTGTTTTACAAAGAAGTTTAAAAAGCCGCCTTGCCCCTTTTGTTTATACTTACTTTAAGCGCGGAATCGATCCGGGCGATAAACTGACCCGCTTGGTAAAAGATGTGATCTGGATGTGGTACTCCATGGAATACCTTCCCCGGAATGTATTCCAGCAGTCGTACGACATGATCTGATTCCCCCAATTTCTCCACCGAGTGATATTTGCCATTGATATTCTGCACGGGCAGCGGACATTTGATATCGCGCTTACGAAGATGCAGCATTATTTCGGTTTGCGCATGAAAAAACGATTCATCTTTCGAGTCAAGCGAGTTCGCTATCTTCATAACGTAACCGCTTGTATTGATTGATTTTAATATGGGATTCTTCACGTAGCTAGATTGGAAAAGAAAAAGAAAGAGAGAGAGAAAGAAAACATATAAATCAGGGAACAGACTTCACCGTTGGTTCCAATTATCTACGTATTGACAATTTAAATTCCGCCCCAACATGGTGTTACACACGGCCCTCCTAACTGCCCTGACAACTGTTGTTTGATGTCATCACTGACCGATCTTCGAGGTCGCGGCCATCACAGCCGTGACATATTCATAAATCGAGTAATCACGTGTCTCGCTGGCGCAAGTAACGTAACCGTGGTGCGAAACATGTTTTTTTTTCATTCCCGAGTTTCACGTTTCGTTACGTTGCGTCTTTCTCGCTCAAGCATACACTTTGAATGATAAACACGCTGCCTTTTTGAACGTGAAAACTCGTTTGTGACATTGAGATAGATCAAAAACGCTTACCTGTCCGCTTGAATCATGTAATTGCGATCATCGTATGAATCCAGTTCGCACATTTCCAGCACCGTAATTCCGTACAATCGTTCGGCCAGCTTGCGCACATCATCATCTGATACTGTTGGACGAATTTGGGATCCCGGATTAAGCGTTTCATTTCGCTCGGTAGAGGATTTTCCTTCATTCATAGACTCGCCGTCTTCCGGTGGGTTTGTTACTTTTCGTTGATTATCGTTCTCTTCGTCGCTACCATCGTCATTCTCCCTATTCTCGATTGGATTATTTTTTTTAAAATTGTTTTCATCTCCATTTCTGGGAGATCGACACTGGGAGTGTTGGGTGTTTCCTTCAAGTATTGGCTTTACCAGTGCACGGAATCAATCGTTTTTTTCTTCTTGCTTCCTGCGAGAGGAGGGACGTAATCAGACCAAAGATTACAGACCAGCGCACAGCTCACGCAGCTACTGCTCGAGCGAGTCTCCACACTCGTACTAAAAGAGTACACCGCGCGATCCGTACTGCGAACGAACCGATCACGAACTGATTACGAGCAAAGCGCAGCGCTGCACACAACGTACCGCACTGTGTGAGCTAGCACTTAAGGGAAAAGGTTATCGCCATGCGGCCGATAAAAGACAAGATAACTAAACCCGCCTTGACTGCAAAACGAATCATCGGTTGCGGTTCTGTTTCTTCCGCTGTCGCAATGTCAACAAGTAAAGGCAGCGCCGTGTCTTAATCTTTTCCAACGCCTGTCAGCAGCATCATCTCAACTCACTAGTGGAGCTTTATTTGAAGAAGGGATTTTATTCATTTCAATTCAAACATCCTTACATTTACGTTTCTTACATGGATGTAACATTAAGTTAAGGCATTTCTTAAATAATCAAAATACTCAATTTGCGTGAAAACATGATCTATGACTCGAAGTCCTGGTTCAGTTCGTCCCCGAATGACTCATCGTTCGCCTCTCTACACTCATCCGCGGTGGTCGCATTATTTATGCGCTGCAGGAAGGAGTTCAGCAGGAACTTGTTGATAGTATCATTTTGCGTAAACTCGCGAACTGCAGGTTGTTCAATTTGCGATAAATCACTCTCGGCACTACCATCTGCGGGTTTCTGTTGCTGGTTTGGGTCCGATAAATCGTTGCTGGTACTATCCCCGCTTGCTGTACCATTCTGTCCAACACACTCAGCGGAAGACTCGCTGGATTTGCTGTATTCTGCAGACGTTTCAACGGATGGCATGATTTCAATATATTAAACAATTCAGAACGATGAATAATGTAAAATAATGAATGAAATTGCTAGATTACAACTGATTGCTTCACAAAACTAGCAAGAATGTTTTGAACCCAAGGGAGGTATGTTATGCTGGAAAAGGTTGTGGAATAAAACCCAAGTTGACGTTACGTGTCGAAACAATCAGCTAGGAACTTTGGACATTACGAAAAAAGCCCATAAAAGGCGGTAAAATATCAAAGTGAGTCCTGAAAGAGGTGTTATCGAGATAGGTGTAAATATCGAGAAGCAGCTGGACGACAAGGTGTTAAGCTTTTTTTCTGCGTTCGCTTTTAATTATACTCGTACTGTCAATCGGTAACGACCATATTGTAAAATCAATCTCTCAAAAGATTTACCTGAGCAAGTTAGTATATTCCTTGACTTCCGATGTCAAAATGCTCATTTTGAACTACCCTTCAGCATTACATATTCCTTGGTGCTACCGCGGTGATGGCATTCGATTCACGTTTTTCATGCGGATGTTTTCTTTGAAAAGCTATCATTTAGTTTAACGATGTAGTTCAAAATAGTCTTCCATCAAGTTACTGAAACTAAAGTATAAGCTCTATGAATAATGGATTCTTGAAAGTACGGCAACGTTATTATTGGATGCCGGTAGTGTGTTTACATAGTAATCGTTGTGGAATGACGCTCAAATTCGTGGCCACGAGCCGCTGCGGAACAGAAACATCGTTCCGTTATGAAGATGTGTATTTTTTCTTTCAATTTATATGCAAAAAAACAATTCTAGAGTTAGGTGTGAGGAAACATTAAGAATATACAGTTACATCTTCATCATCTTTGCCACCGGGTGTTTTTCGGAACGTGCAAGTGGTCGCAAATTTTGCGTCACTCTGTGTACCGTGGAGTTTCCGCGCAAAAGCATTCCAGCTGCGATTGAGTGAATAAACAAGTGCGACGCACTACGTTGGTGAGAACGAGACAGAGCGAACTCATAGTAAAAGAGAATACACATTCGAGAGCACGAAGTACGCGCAAAGCGGATACAGGGTTTTCGACAATTAAAATTGAGTTGATAAACCACTGTGTTTAATCTGTATGAGATTTTGGGTACTAGAGAAGAACAGAATTAAGTGTGAATTTCCCATGAACATTATTATCCCTCCTTAAAATTACTAGTTTTTTAAACTTGGATAGCAGCCATAAGATAATTTGACGTCAACTTCCACAAAGTGAGCGAGGAGTTGTTTGTTCCCCGTACATGCTCAAATCATTCAATACCTCGTTCAACGTATTTATTACGGTACCGGAAACTCTGTACGTGTTTTCATGCGTTCTTGCGCTTTCGCGGCTGATCGTCATGATTTTTACTCTACCAAATCA
>KE525316.1:219915-240093 GCA_000441895.2 Anopheles sinensis | reverse complement strand
GTGCGGATTAACGAAACTCCTCCCAAAACGAAACTCCTGCAGCGAGAGTGAACAGCAATATACTGATCTCCTTTGCAGCCCTGCAAGCAGCAAGGAAAAACCCGAGCTGCGCTTCGGGTTTCAGGATATTTACGCACACTAACTTAAAAACACCGTACATCCCTAGATGTGCAACTTTGGTTTTTCTTTGGTTGTTCATCAATGAAGGAATTTTAATTATTTTGGTAGTTGTTTTCGCTTGTGAAGCCAACAGACCAAAGAAAAATCATTTTGGGAAAAGGATATTTAAAAGAGAATTCATTGCAATAAGATGAATTTTTGTCAGCCGTTTCGGGGTCATCCAAAAACTACCCTGAAAGTTTTACTAAAATAACGCATCCGAGAGGATTTGTTGCTCGATTGTCTTAAGGAGGCTAGGAACTTAAGACCCACCGGTGTATGAGTGAACATCCATATGTTTGCCATATACCGTCTGATTAGAATAGCAGCTTTCAAAGGAAGGGGGCAACTAGGGATTCTATTAATTTGGTGACAAATTAAATGAAACAATTATAATACTCATTCTTTTCTGGGTCCGCCAATAGTTACAGAAAATCTTACCAGCAGTGGGAATGAGAGTTCCGAAAAGCCGAACATTGTCTTATCTTTTCGCACTTATGACAGGCAATAGAAAACACGAAGGTTTCCGAAACCGACCCGAACATTTCCGAGCAATTTTTTTCACTACCACTGCTTTAATTTGTGTACGTACACGAAACGCCGATCTCATTGCGTCCCTTTTTTTCATTCAATAATTTTTGTTCATCTTTCCCTCTCGAAACTGTCAATCGGCTGTTGTTTTGAGTACTTCGTGTTTTTCGCATGTGCCGAAGTAACATCGGAGAGGGAAGGAAGAACAAAATTTTTTGTAGGAAAAAGGGAGAGGCAACGATTTCGGCGTGTCGTGTACGTACACAACTCAAATCAGTGGTAGTGAAAAAAATCGCTCGGAAATGTTCGGGGCGTTTTCGGAAACCTTCGTGTTTTCTATAGCCTGCCATAAGTGCGACAGGGTAAGACAATGTTCGGCTTTTCGGAAATCTCACTCTCGCTGCTGGCAAGATTTTCTGTTACTGTTGGAGGAGCAGGAAAGGATTAAGTATTATAATTGTCTCCTTTAATTTGCCACCAAATACTAGAATCCCTAGTTGGCCCCTTCCTTGGAAAGTAGCTGTTCTAATCTGACGGAAAAAGGCAAACTTGTGGTTGGTCCCTCGTTCAGCACGGGTCTTCATTCAAGATCCGACCATACAATTTCCACGTGGGGTGTTGCGCAAAATAAGAACGAAAACTGCAGTTTTCCGTCACTGAGCGCTTCATACGTTGGCGGCTAGAGGTTGACGGATTAAGCAGCTTCCATCCAGTAAAACCGTCGAAGCTCAGTGTGCAGCATCGGTAGGCTCGGCTTGTTTCACCAGATGTTACCTCTGGGATGTAGCCTTTCGGAGAAATGTACTGTTTAGTGTAGTCAAGGTATAAGGTGGATAGCAGGGTATAAAAGAGCTGCGCGAGCCACTATTGACTCTCTTTTATTATCAGAAGTTGGCGCGGTAGTAAAAATAAAGGCATTAATTTTATGGTTTCTTTTTTCGATACAGTTTCCGACTGAATTTGCTTCATTTTTTAAATCGCTCCACTACAACATATGTGAGGCGGCTCTGGAATAAGCTATATGACCCACGATTTGCGCAGCCTATACTTGGGCTACAATTTTTATACCATGGTCTGGGGTTGTTTCACCGGGCAAGTTGCACGACCTTGTGAGTGGCTTTGACGAAAATTGATGAGCGATTCACGACAAGTCGTGCAAAGGGATTTAAGATGCTCAAAAATGAGTAACGCACGTCGTGTAGCTGTCCAATATTTCAGTTCATCACGAGAAAACAGCAACCAAAATGATTAAATTGCCTTCATGGATAAACAATTAAAGAAAATTCAAAAATGCTCATCTAGGGATGTACGGTATTTGTAAGGTAGTATGCGTAAATATTCTTAATTTGCCTTGCTTCCTGTAGGGTTGCAAAGGAAAGCAGTATATTGCTGTTCGCTCTCGCTGCAGTAGTTTTTTTCGGCTTTTGCCGAAGCTAATCCGCACACACAGTGTGCGCGTTCGCCGGGCCCGAAGAACGCGCACACTGTGTGTGCGCTCCCCCATTACGGTACCGGAAACTCTGTACGTGTTTTTCATGCGTTCTTTGCGCTTTCGCGGCTGATCGTCATGATTTTTTACTCCACCCAAATCAGTTGCAATAGAATAGTCAGCCGGACATCAGCTCGTAGCGATACAATTGAGCACTGTATTGAAGAAAATATTAGTAAAATTGTTGTAAAGTTGGCTTTCTAATGTTTTGATTAAAAGGTTTGTGCATGTTGTTAGTGGTTGTTAGAATCTATAGTTTACTGCCATGTGTGATGATACTGTACCATGCGTGTGTTTTAAAAACGAAATACTTTTAATTCGGAAAATTATGCATGTGCATTAATCAAACCAGTGTTGTCACATTGTCGAATGGCTTACGCTGGTACTACGGGTTCTAAACAAAATATATTCCAGTTTCCTGTGAAGCATTTTAATAGGAATAAAAGTGTTCCAGCGCATAAACACAAGTTAATGCATTTATCTTGCGATACGCAGGTGTTGTTTTGATAAGCATCCACCGAACATTCCACAAGTGGGTCGGCGCGGTTGGTACGCGTCATTATTTTTCAAACCACTATCAGGACCGTACCGAAAAGGACTTAAGCATAAGACAGGAGTGCGTGAGGTGTGGAAAATTTAACCAATTTACGTCGTATTGTGAACTTTCAGCATCCAAAAAGGAACCAGTTTAAAGAGATAGAAAGCCGCTGGCTCTCGTTGGATACGGGTGTTCAAAAGCATTGCTGACCGTGTTTAGCAAGCATGACAAGAAAGGATGTGAATAGTGTACCACCGGAAGCGGAGACGGCCACGGTCACCCCGGGCAACGCTGAAGGTGGCGATAAAGTTGTGCTCAAACGAAAGATCACACTTATCAATGGAGTTGGCATCATCGTGGGAACAATTATCGGTTCCGGTATATTCATTTCGCCCACCGGTGTTTTTGTCTTCACAAAGTAAGTTATCACGCTAAAAAACTATGTGCATCAGTAAATTATCACCTTTGATTTTTCTCCTCTAGCGTATTTAGAACTTTTATGAAGAGTATTTTGTTCCTTTTCAATTCATTCAATGATGTTTGACCACGAGTCTTTTCAAGCATCAAATCAACGTTCAAAAATAATCAGCAACCTTGAACACCCAAATTACCCATCAAATACACTTGCCACGTGTTCCAAAACTAAAACGATCATCTCGCAAAGAACATGCTATGCCGGTGTGGAATTCAAGAAGAATCCTACCGGAAAACGATACGAACGAACCCGTAGGCGTTCGCTTTTTGGATGTGACCTGCCTGGTTGGAAGTTCGAAAACATCGGTGGTTATAAACCTACTGATTATTTTTGTTCCTGCGTTCCTACCTTTCTTACATTCGTTTGGTTACTGCTCATTGTTGTAATGGTACCGAAAAACCAGTTTTAGCTTCTAAGAACATCTCATTGGGGAAGAAAGACCATTTAATTTCCAATCCCTCTACACCCTTTTCGCAGCAGTACCGCCGATATCGTTACGGTGTGTTCTTCCTTACCGGCGTTTCATTTCCCGTTCTGCTCTGGTCGTATTTTCCAGGTCAGTTGGATCTTCGCTGGTCATCTGGACGCTCAGTGGCATCCTGTCGACGCTAGGTGCCCTTTGCTATGCCGAGCTAGGGACATGCATCACACGCTCCGGCGGAGATTATGCGTATCTGCTGGTCGCGTTCGGACCACTTGTTGGATTTCTTCGCCTCTGGATGGCCCTGCTTATCATTCGTCCTACCACGCAGGTACGTTTCACATTGCTTTAGATCCAAATTTTTCGTGCCCTGTCAAAGAGAGTGGCGCCAGAAGGGGCGTGAAATGTGTATTCTTCAGCTTTAAAGGAACCCACTTACCATAATTCTAGACATCATGACGCTGGTGGAGATATTTACCCTGCTTGCGTTTTCCATTTCCCGTTGTATTGGACAGCCCTGCGTCATAGGGGCCCGGGACGTACAGATTTCTTCCAGGCATTGCTAGCGCCGCCACCATTTGAAAGAATATGTCGTCCTTTACCAACAGGACAGTCATGATGTTTGCACAACAAATGATTCCCCGGGCGCCTTTTAGGACTCCCCGAGAAAGATAACGCTACGCCAATTCATCAACAGGCCAAGATTGTTGTCCCATCTCGGGCTAACCGCAATGGTACAGGAATAAAGATTAATTATTCAAAGCTTCCGTACTACCGTAGAGGATGCCTCATGGTGATACCGTAGCAGCAACTAACTATTTCTGCTGAATCATTTCACCAATGTGGTTGGAAGCTTGGGCCAGAGAAATTAGAAGAAAAACAAATCTAAAGATTTTCTTCTATTCTGTTTAATAATGGTTTCGTTTCCCTCCAGCATTTCTATCATTCGCTGACCACACTTGTAAGCTAAACTGTGACCATGAACTCTGGCGCTGTCCCTACGATTTTGTTTCAGTTTTCCAGCCGCCTACGGCTTCCGATCTGCACGCATTGGTAACTCATTGGTAACGGCGCTGGTAAACAAGCTGCAAAGATTCGCTATGTTTGCAAGGACCTATCCCTCTCGCATCTGAATTGGATTACAGATTGAATTGACTCTAGTTGTTTTCCTTCGTTTTGTGACGAATCGGGGGAACGGTCCGAGGGTGGATGGGAAGGCAAAGCCTGGCGGATATGGGAAATGCGGATTTCTCGTCCGCTCACGTGAACCTCTAGGGTTGCTTTCCCTTTGCGGGATTGATTGGAAGAGAGCGAAGTGATTGAAAGCTTTTCACAGATCGAACTTTTATGTACGGGATGAAGAAGAAGAATACATCTTGGAACACTGCTATAGTCCACATAATCGGGCAATCTATTATAAATTTAATTTAATGCTTGCGAGAACCTACCGGTTTGTTGATGCTTGAGCCTGGGAATTTATCCTGCATGCAACAAGTTGTTGCTACAACGAATTGCCAGTTCCTTCTCTCTTTTTTCACGGTGCGGAGAGGTTTCGTTATGAATTGGCAATCATTGTAATCGCACGTTGGAACTGCTAAATCGCAGTACTGAAGCGTGTTAAATCATATCGCTTTGCAATGCTATCATAATCCATTTGTTGATAAGTTAACGAAGCGACAGAAAACTTATCTTCCACCCATACTGGCTATCCAATCCGGTTCATCATTGTGTTCGTATAATTCAATTAAACCGTCAATTAAACGCTCATTGACCGCCCACATCCTTCCGTACTCTCTCCCACGTGGAAATTGGCTCGTTAATAAACAGGCAACTTTTGCTAAACGTTAGCTAAGTAGGATGAAAAAGCTGGGGTTGGACATTCTAAAGAGCGCAAAATATTACGTAATTTATTTTTCCCTCGACCTCCATAAAAAATTGGGAACAAGAACAGTCGCCAGTCAGAGGAACACACAAAAATGGGCAACGAGTCCATACTTAACTAGAACCGTACTAGCATGGAAATGCAAATTGTAAACGGACGGAAACGGAAGTTAATGTCCTTCACGAAGAGAAGAAGTCGTACGCAATGCCACCAATGGTGGTGCCGCAGGTTGAGTGCTATTTTTAAATGAAAATACTTCTCCGTGACGCAAAGACGTAGGTAAAAATATGTTAACAACGGACAAGTTTTCAACAACCTGAAGGTGCGTAGTGTAATTTTATCCATTACCATAGGAAAAGTGTGAAGACAAAACAATCCTTTTTTAGCCAAAGGTGCCGAAGGCTTGGCGGCATAGGCAATTCATCGCTTATCAGTCAAGGTCTTCACTTCTGCGGGAGTATGTATCTGTCCGCGTGTGTGTCACAAACCGACCCCGTATGTTTCGTTGAAGTAATTACGCATTGTTGCTCGTGTGTTTTCGACTCGAACGAGCAGGCCATGGCATACGTAAGAGTTTTTCTCCCTTCTTCCACAATTGTTCAAAAAACTCTGCGACATCTATCAATCAACACCCGAAGGCCAAACGGGAAAGAAAACTGCTCAGCATTTTTCCTGCTGCTTGTCACAATCTGTCGGTACCGAACGAAACTAAACTATGCACACAAAATTGTTTTTGGCAAGCGCAAAATAAAACCGACAAGCGATAACAGCAGCAGCCACCGTTAGGCATCGGAACATAATTGGATAAAATCGCTGATCTATTTATTGATTCATTCATCGAACCGTGTCCCCCGGTACGTCTGATGTCGACGATAGGTGCTATCTCTGTACCAGTGCAATTAGACGTTTTGATCGACACGGCAGGGTCGCAGGAATTCTTGTCCATGTTCGTGAATCCATTTGTTTGCAACTGCAGATGAGTAGAGAGCAAAGGAAATGTGATTGTTATTAATTAAGGACCGCAACTTTGATTTATGTCTGCGACCTTACCCCATTTAGAGCCTAAAAACACCGGACAGGCACCGTGGAGTGTTCGGGTATCGACGGTTCCGTTAGCGTGCATGTTGTACCAGAATATTGCGGATCCTTTGCGCGGGAAAACACCTACTCCAAGTTGAGGGAAAACTGTTGCTCCTCCAATCTCCACATCGCTCAGCTGTACCAGAGCATAAACTGTTAAATTATATCATCGGGCAATGAATTGTCCAAAAAAAAAAAACTGTGTTTTACTTACATAGTACATCACCGTGGCTATACGATTTCCTTTGCCTATGACGGGATAGGGCTCCTTGCCTTTCTCCGGCACAACATAATCGTGGTGCGGTAAATAGTGGCCACCAATGCCGTAGTTTCCAATCTGAAACTGCTCAGCTGCGGCCATCGTTAAGCCAGTCATGTCTTCCGTTCGGCGCGATAACCTTCGTACAACTGGATGCATATAATCCTCCAGCCAACCATTGCTGCTGGTACGTGATTTGGACACTTCCTTTTTACCGTCGTCTCCGACCATCGATCGCTTCAACATTGGCTTCGCGATGCTAACCAGGTCTTCGATCTCCTGCTTCGAAACCACCTCATGGTACACGACAATATACGGATCATGGTTTAGTTCTTCCAATTTCAATGGAGCGATGCGTAGAAAAGGTGTCCGATTATGCTCGTACCGGCAACGCAACTTGGCCAGTTCAATCGCCGGCCGTTGAAAGTCTCCTCGACAGAGACTGGGATAGTTTCCATAATTCAACGGAGGTGTTTTCGGTGGTAGACCATACTGTTTCTTATAATCAATCCATTGCTCCAGCGGACCTTTGCTCTTCAAAGCCCTATCATTGTCTGGCTGCAGTTTGAGAACCTTGTTCGTAAGCTCTAGTGCTTCGTCATATTCACCGTCCTGGGAGAGGGCGTACGAGAGCGCGTTCATAATTTCCACCTTGCTTACGCCGGGATTTTCCGTCGTCCACCGGCGCAACGCTTCGCGCAACCAGCCGATGGCGTACTGGTAGTGTGCGCCGTCCGATAATTTTACTCCTATTTGGTAGCATTCGGCCGGTGTGAGCTCGCGGCCAACCTTTCGTTCGAGGATCTTCCCGCTAGCCATATCCTTCGCATCGAGCAGATACATGTCCTGCAGGCGCATCAATCCATCCACCACTCCCAGCAAGTCGTCCATCGTTGGCATCGTGGTAGAGTTCTGCAGCTTCGCGCCAACGTCCATATCCATGAACGTCCGTATCCGTTCCCAATCCGACACGAGGCGGTTCGTTATTAAAAACGCACTTATCGGATTCGATAAGTACTGTATTTCGTTTTGCTGTGCCAGCTTCAGCTCTCTCATCAGTAAATCACGCTGTCGGTTGAGAAATTCTACCTTTTGCTCATGCAACTTAATGTAATGTCCCAGACTGGCTATGAGTGATTCTTCTAGCTTGACCAGCTGACGCATTTGTTCGACGGAAGAGTAGTACTCGCCACGCACGACGGTCTCCTGGTTCAAGCAGCACAGCAGCATTACTCCGACACCAAGTGACAGAAATTTCCACAGCACTAAAGATGCCATCGTGGGCTCTTACCAACCAGTCACCAATGAACGAAAGCCCACCACACACCGACACGTCGTATGCTTGCTACCCGTACTGAGGTCGATTGGAAATGATCGAGCACTGACGTGCCAGCCCTAGCTGCGCTAGCCGGAGGTTCTAAATTTTAATCACTGCACTCAACGTAAAATTTGGCAACAAGCCGATACATTGACTGGTGTCAATGATAAGGCGACCCGCAGCGGGCAGAATGAGTTTTATCGAAAAACGATGTACTCTCGGTGGCCGTCCGTTATCGATCTACATGGGTCGACAATTTCAATTTCACTTCATGTTTGAAATGACTGGCGCAAGACTCTGTGCCAAACCGACCTAACTCAAGGACACATCTGGTTTTTGTCCTCAGCCTTCGCAAAGTAAAGTTTGTTAGCTCCAAAACCAACAATGGAAATTTTCTTTTTTGTCTGCGTCCTACACAGCCGTACCTTTACTTGTAGAACGCAGTGTTATCATTTGAGGTACAATTGATGGGACCTCTTAAGACAATTAAAAAAGAAAATCACCAGTTCCTTTTGTTGTCTTTAACGGATATCCGGTTTGGTTTTTCATTCAATCAATCTTGTTATCTGTACATTTGTCAGATTTTTCTGTTTTCAAAAGTTTTTTTTTATTCAGCATCTTCTATTTTTAGCCACCATCAGTAAATAGCATCATTCACTTGAATTCTAGCTAGTTTACTCACTGGTTGAAAATAAGTGAAGCGTGGAATTCCGTCATGAGTTCAGCGTTTGTAATGTGAGGTTCCACTTGTTGATTTTATTTTCTAACACCACTATGCGCCCTTCAAAGGCGTTCCGGCTAGGATTTGTGGTTACAGCTGTATCGACTAGAATGGTGCCTTTTCAAAGCCGGTTTAACAACATTGCCGGTTTGAGTGCTCTATTTGTGTTATGTGTTGGTTGTTAGAGAATCTTTATGAAAACCATGTGGCGCCCTGAGAATAAAGAGAGAATATGAAATGTGATTCAATATTTATATTTACATTGTAAACAACATTGTAGTTTTTTGTTGATTGTTTTTTGATTAAGTCTTAGTCTTGAAGTTTGGGACACACATTTGGACACACCTTTTATTAGTTTTTCTTACCTCTTTACCATTCATTTAGTATCTGTGAGTGATCGCTTCCGAAGACATTGAAATAATGCTTAATTGATTAAACAGAATACGAAAACAATTCACCGTAGCAAACGACGGAGCTCATAATACAGCGATGGTACAAGGTGGTAGCGAGTGTAAATTAGTGACATGATCTTCAGTATGATATATCTTGTATAACCCTACTAGGATTGTGAGAAGGTTTTTATAAAACAATTGAACAACCAAGCTAAAATTCATGAAAATCTGTCCAACAATAGTGACTGTCTGTAGTGATTCAAATTGCGTATTGGTCATAATGATCAACCTTGTTCCGTTTATCGATTGAATAATTATTAAACATTCCTATGAAAAATTCTTCAGTATTTATATTTATTCTAAATAAATAAAGGCATCTTTCATAAAAAATATATCTTGAAATGAAATATCTTTACTTCGCATCATCAGCTTTAACCGAACCATTGTAATGTCAGGCTTTCCTATCACTAAACATGTGTACCGTATCAGTGGTCAATGTTGTGTAAAAGGAATGTTTCCACACCACCCCAAACTTTTACCTACTTCGGAGAAACTAAACTCAGGAAAATGTGACCATAACATCTAATAACCCTAACGCTAACAAAATAAAACGTATCGAACACCTGAGATAATTGAATTCATGTTATCCTCTTCCTCTTCAAGATTGAATGATTGCTAGCCGTGAAAGCAGTATATATTTGATATAAAGCAATTTATTTGATATTTTATTTTTCTAAATTTTGTTAAGAAGTAATTCTATGACAAGTATTCATGAGGAAACATATTTTAATCAATTAGTTTATAGCTGAAAAGTGATATAAACGGAAAACGACGTTGATGATATGGTGTAAAGTTTCTATTTTCTTGCATTTTGTTGATATCCATAAGAAGGCAAGGTCCTTCTTCAAAAGTAAATACTAACCAGAGTATGAACATGTCGCCAATAGTAGAACGTGAATGATGAATATCCATTAATTTCCTTGCTACCCCGCAAACTGCAGACCGGGGTGAACGGATGACGTTTATTGAAAAATGTGTTCAGACAATAAATTTACTGATTGAACCCTTCCGCTAAAACGATGGGTTTCAGTTGTGTTATGTCAAAGGTCAATTTGAACAACAAAGTTAAGGATCCCGACCCTTCGCATGGTTCCAATTGCTTTACGATGAGTTGTATTACAAAATCTGATGTAATATACGGCGAAGATTTCACAGCAGCCGAGTCGTGTGAAACATTTTCTTATTTCTCTCTTCCATTTCTAGGCTATCGTGGCATTAACTTTCGCGCAGTATGCGGTTAGGCCATTCTTCGAGGATTGTGAGGCGCCAGAGATGGCGGTCCGTTTACTTGCGGCCGTTTGCCTTTGTTTCCTGACCGCCATCAACTGCATCTCGACCAAATGGGCCATGAAAATTCAGGATGTGTTTACGATCGCCAAACTGACGGCCCTGATTTCCATCATCCTTGCCGGGATGTACTTCATGGCAACGGAAACTCTGGACAACTTCCATAATCCTTGGGAGGGCGACTACGCGCTATCCAGCTTAGCTTATGCATTCTACTCGGGCCTGTTTGCCTTCGGTGGATGGAACTATCTGAACTTCGTTACGGAAGAGCTGGAAAATCCTTACAAGTAAGTTTCCTTAGTATTTCCCTGTGTAGTTTTAAATTGAACGCGCCTTATTATCCTTAACACTAACGGTATTTCGAATTTTTTTTCTCAGAAATCTTCCTCGTGCGATCTGGATCGCGATGCCCATGGTAACTGGTATCTACGTTTTTGTCAACATGGCCTACTTTGCGGTGGTATCGCGTCAGGAAATGCTCGCTTCGATCGCCGTAGCGGTGTCGTTCGGTAATCGCATGTTCGGGTCCGTATCCTGGTTGATTCCGATCTTTGTGGCGCTCAGTACATTCGGCGGCGTAAATGGAATCCTGTTCACATCGGCCCGTTTGTTCTCCACCGGGGCACAAGAAGGTCACTTACCGGCTTGGTTTTCGCTAGTGCACGTGGACCGTCAGACACCTATACCGGCACTCATTTTCACCTGCATCACTTCAATCATCATGCTCCTATCGGCCAACGTGTTCGTGCTGATCAACTACTTTAGCCAGATTCTGTGGCTTTCGGTTGCTGCCAGCATTGCCGGCCTACTTTGGTTGAGGATCTCAAAGTAAAGTTGTTGTTATTGCGCTTCGTACATTTATCCTTCATTGAATCGATTTTCTTTTTCTCTCCTTAGGCCAAATATGCATCGACCGATTCGAGTGAATCTAGCCCTACCGATTATTTTTCTGATATGCTGTCTGGGGCTGGTACTGTTACCATCGTTTTCCGAACCATTCAACCTGCTCGTCGGCCTTGCTATCACACTTTCCGGTGTGCCAATCTACTACGTGTGCATTGTTTGGCGTAGCAATAAGCAGTCGAAAAATTTCTGCATGCAATGGATCGAACGGGGTTGCCAAATATTATTCAATGCTGCATTTGTTGACTGTCATCACGATCGTAAGCGGGATCCAGAATTTTCTGAAATGCAGACCAGCATCGAGGACAAAAGTGTGAGCCATTAAGGTGATCAACGGTTATTCGTATTATGCATGCTCTACGAGTCGGTAGCAGAGACGAGTAGAGCATCTTACTGGTTAATTGTTTGCCAACATATACCGATCAATGTGCCGATATTTTGTATCAGGAATCTCTAAGATTTTCAACGGTGACGAATGAATAGGAAAGATCAAATCAAGAAACAAGCATCAGCACAAAATATGAACAACAGAGCCAGATGGTTAGCACCGAACAAGGAATAAAGAATGCTACAACATTTGTTTGTATCGACTAGGGCATCGAAATGTATTTCAAAATATACATTTAGTTAAGATTTTATAAACCTCGGAAAACCGATACACCGGACATCTGCGACGAAGAAGTTTCCTGCTGTGAAGGTTTACTCTATGATCTTTGCTTATATGAATGTACTTAAAATGTGTACGAAGAATATAATAAATATACAGAAACATCGTTGTCTCAAGAAGCTCTCTGCGTTTAAATTGTAAACTCATTCCACCAAATTCTCTTACCTTGAACACTGCATGAGCCCTAATTTATTATTCAACTCGACTGTTAGACAAACTGCAGACTTTGAATTGTAAAAAGTGAGTCGTCCTAACTGCACCAACGAAACTGCTTTTGGTGTATTTAGTGTGGGACAAAAACCATATTTCTTCCTGGCTTAACCTTTGTTTACATTAACGTATATTTCCAGTTTTAAACTGGTGGTAAACCATAGCTGCTACTTCACACTGCAGTGACGTTTCCTCTTCGTGTCACTATGACAGCTGTCATTTCGCGAATGTTGTCCTGCTGGCACAACAGCGTTGCTGTGGTCTGCTGTTCTTCTAAACAAATCTTCCACCGTAGAAAATTGCAAAAGATCATTGCTCCATTTCGATTGGTTTTGTATTCGAAATACGACGGAGAAGTAAGGCATCTTCAAGCTCATCTGCTTACACTATAGAAGACGTCCATTAATTGTTCACCACCGAGCTTGTAAGTGAAGTGCAGCCCCTAAAAACAGCGGATTCATTACGGCAGCGGGACCAAGTCATTGTTGGTTTGTTTTTCTTTCATAGCTGCTCCTAGTATTTGTGAAAATGGTTTTAGCGGATTTAGGTCGCAAAATCACGAATGCTTTGCATTCGCTCAGCAAAGCAACAATCATCAATGAGGAAGTGTTGGATTCCATGCTCAAGGAGATATGCACAGCCCTTCTCGAAGCGGATGTCAACATTCGTTTGGTGAAAAAGTTGCGCGAAAATGTGCGCTCCGTCATCGACTTCGATGAAATGGCCGGCGGTTTGAACAAGCGGCGCATGATTCAGTCGGCGGTATTCAAAGAGCTGGTCAAGCTGGTTGACCCCGGTGTAAAACCGTACCAGCCGGTCAAGGGACGCCCAAACGTGATCATGTTTGTCGGTTTGCAAGGATCGGGCAAGACGACGACCTGTACGAAACTGGCCTACCACTACCAGAAAAAGAACTGGAAATCATGCTTGGTGTGCGCAGATACGTTCCGTGCCGGAGCGTACGATCAAATCAAACAAAACGCGACAAAAGCACGCATCCCATTCTACGGTAGCTACACCGAGGTGGACCCAGTCGTCATCGCACAAGACGGCGTGGATATGTTCAAGAAGGAAGGCTTTGAATTTATCATCGTCGATACGAGCGGTCGCCACAAGCAGGAGGAATCGCTGTTCGAAGAAATGTTGGCCGTGGCCAATGCAGTCAACCCGGACAATATAATTTTCGTTATGGATGCCACCATCGGACAGGCGTGCGAGGCACAAGCGAAGGCTTTCAAGGAAAAGGTTGACATCGGTTCGGTGATAATCACCAAGCTCGATGGTCACGCCAAGGGTGGTGGAGCTTTATCGGCGTGAGTATAAGAACGAATCGAAAATTCGGCAAATGAAAACGGTTATATGGTTTCACTTTCTTCAATAGGGTTGCGGCAACAAATTCTCCTATCATCTTTATCGGAACCGGTGAACATATCGACGATTTGGAGCCCTTTAAAACGAAACCCTTCATTAGCAAACTCCTTGGAATGGGCGATATTGAAGGTCTGATAGACAAAGTGAACGAACTAAAGCTAGACGACAACGAGGAGCTGATTGACAAAATCAAACACGGCCAGTTTACCATTCGGGACATGTACGAGCAGTTTCAAAACATAATGAAAATGGGCCCCTTCTCGCAGATCATGGTAAGAGCAGTAGCGACAGGTTGTGGCTGTTGATCGTTACCGAATAATACATATCTTTTGCAGGGAATGATTCCGGGTTTTTCTCAAGATTTTATGACCAAGGGTGGCGAACAGGAATCGATGGCGCGAATCAAGCGGCTCATGACGATGATGGATTCCATGTCGGACGGAGAACTTGACAACAAGGATGGTGCCAAACTGTTCAGCAAACAGCCAACCAGAATAACGCGCGTGGCCCAGGGCTCCGGTGTGATGGAGCGGGAAGTCCGGGACCTAATATCGCAGTACACAAAGTTTGCGGCGGTCATCAAGAAGATGGGTGGAATCAAGGGCTTATTCAAGAGTGGCGATATGACGAAAAACGTTAACCCGACACAAATGGCCAAACTGAACCAGCAAATGGCGAAAATGATTGACCCCCGTATGTTCCAGCAGATGGGCGGTATGAGTGGCTTGCAAAATATGATGCGACAGCTACAGCAAGGTGCCGGTGGACTGGGCAACCTAATGAGCGGTTTTGGTGGAAAATAGAGAGAGTGCGTTCGTGTCCGTTGATCATTACTAAACGGGCCGTACATCGGTGAGTTTGAGATAAGCGCGAAACCAAGTGGCGTACGTATTTTTGTTATTTTTATTGGTTTGTGCACGCAACAGTGCGAATAATTATAAAATAAATAGAAAAAAAATCATTATGACTTTGAAATATGGAAATATTTTCTCCTTTTTATCTTTTTTTAGATATCAATCATTTTATATTCACTGTTTCCAGGTTGGCAAAGGCTAATGGTAACGATTGTTGTATGGTTATGTTGAATTAATAAATATTCCACATCCGCTTCATTAATTCAAAATTAAAATCTTATGGTTGATTTTTCTTTTTTGATCAAATTTACACGAGCGTCCACATGCGGATCGATTCGAGATTATTCGTGCATTAAAAAAACATAAATTATTTCCATCGGATGGGATGAAATTTAAATTCTTTCGATGAAACGTTGGAAATGAATTGAAACGTCATTCGTACAGTTCATCGAGTCGGCCAAAAAAAAGGTAAAGCAGTGCTGCTACTATCACTGAGACCAAGTGTTTTGAGTATGCAGGTAGTCTCAATCAGCTTTTAGAGAAAAACCATATTTTCAAATAAAGACTTCTTGTTTTCTTCCTTCCTTGTGAAGTAACTTTTTATAAAACTCTTTCGTATAAATCCGAATTATTTTCTACGAACAAGCTACGAGCAAATTGAGGGAACCTTTACGTGCTTGACGTCGGCCAGGATGGCGTGTACATAAACTGCTAGTAGATAACTGTCACTTGTTGTCAGCTTTGCAGCACCTATCTTCAACAGAGCTCGTAGCTCGGAGTAAGTTTCCCTGCCGGGGAATTTTAGCAGGCAAATACTAATTTAACTGCTCAATACCCGCACTAATCGCATTTCTTATCTTCCTCACGCGAAGAACAACATTTGCTGAAAAAAAAAACGAGCGGCAAAAGCAATGCACCCACTCCATCGAAATGGTGGCTGGTTGTTGTTGCTGGCCACGGTATGCAATTTCGGTTTGCTGGTCGTAACTGAACTACCTCGCCCGCGGGGTGTATCGATCTCACAGGCAAGTCTCTACGAGGATCGCGCCGGTAGCGGGCAGTTCGTGTGTCTCGATGGGAAAAAGGTAATTCACCACGAGCGCATCAACGATGACTATTGTGATTGCGAGGATGGCAGTGATGAGCCGGGTACGGCCGCCTGCCCCGGCGGTACGTTTCACTGCACGAACGCCGGTTACAAGCCGCTCAACATTCCGAGCTCACGGGTAAACGATGGCGTGTGCGACTGCTGCGATGCTTCGGACGAGTACGGTTCCGAGGCGAACTGCGTCAACACCTGCAGCGAGCTGGGCAAAGAAAATAGACTACGCGAAAAGCAGCGCAATGAGATGCTCAAGATGGGCAATCAGCTGCGGCTTGAGATGAGCCAACGGGGGACGTCGCTGAAGGACGAACAGCGGGTGCGACTGGCGGAGCTTGATAAAAGCCGCGCCGAAGCGGAAGCTCTGAAGCAGGAAAAGGCCGCACTGAAGGCCGAAGCGGAAGAGTTAGAGAACGCCGCCCTAAAGGTGTACCGTGACCGTGAGGAGGAGTTGAAAAGGGTGAAAGATGAAGCCGAAGCGCAAAGTAATCGCGCGGAGGCAGAGGAGACATTCCGTAAGTTCGATTCAAACCAGAACCAACTGCTCGAGCTGGTGGAGCTGCAAACGAGGATAGTGTTCGATCGCAATCGCGACGGTGCGGTAGCGGAAGATGAGGCACGGTTCTTCTTGGACGAGCGAGATCAGGTTGATTTTGAAACCTTCGTCACGTTATGCTGGCCTCGGATGAAACCTTTTCTAATGATGGACTCGGGTCTGTTCAAACCGCCGGCCGACGAAACGCAACGTGAAGAAACGGAAGAGGCCGAACTGCATTCCGATGGCTACGAGCTGGAAGGCAGTGAGCAGGACGCCAACAAAGCACAACCGGCATACGGGGATGAGGAATATCCAGCACACCACGAGGAGGAGGGTGAGGATGAACCAACTTTGGATGAGCATGATGATGAAGACGAGGAGGACGACGTTGGAGAAGGTGAGATCGAACCAGCGGGTGGAAGTCAAAAGCCACCGGTTGAATACGATCCCGAGACACAAGAACTGATTAATAAGGCGAATGAAGCGCGCAACCAATTTTCCGAGGCGGATCGACACGTGCGTGAAATGGATCAAGAAATACGGAGCATCAAAGAAGTGCTTGAAAAGGACTACGGTAAAGATGAGGAATTTGCCGTTTTAAATGGGGAATGTTTCAACTTTGAAGATCGCGAGTATGTCTACAAATTGTGTCCGTTCGATAAGGCCATTCAGCAGCCACGCAACGGTGGCGCGGAGACGAGGTAAATGAGAGTTTTGTGGTAAAATATTGTTGATGCTTTATACAATGCCTTGCTCTTTTGCAGATTGGGTACCTGGGATAAATGGAAGAACAGTGGTGATTATAGTGCTATGCTCTACTCGAACGGTGCCGCCTGTTGGAACGGGCCACAACGATCGGCGCTGGTGATTCTGGAGTGTGGGCTCGACACTAGGATCCTTGCCGTAACGGAACCGAACCGTTGCGAGTACGAGTATCGGATGCAAACCCCAGCTGCCTGCACGTTCCAGGAAGATCAGGCGAACGGCAACAAAGAATCGCACGACGAGCTGTAGTAGTGTACCACTGGGCAGCGAGGTGATTAGTAGAATATAGTAAAAAGTGGATGGGTTTTGTTGCTATCATTTCACAGTCAATCCTCTGCAGCATTTGAAGCATTCCTTCGCAGGTTCACACAAAAAAAAGTAGGCGGTAAACATTACCAATTAACGCAACGGGACTGAACTGAAACGTGGACGGTAGCATGTGAAGCTAAAGATCTTTGCGATTCATCGAAGCAACCGACACAGACCCGTTAAACAACATTTCGAATATCAAGTCATTCCGGTAACCGGTCAGGTTAGTGGCAACTTAAGGTCTAGCGAATGAATCCATCCAACAAGTAAAACATTTCAAACACGCGCAAATCGTTCGCCCCTCTTTGCCCATCAAATATTCGTTTCTAGTGTAAAACCAGGCCACCTCTGCGTAACATTTTAATTTTGATCAATAATTCGTGAACAATTCGTTGGGAAATTTTTCATTCTACCTCGAGTTTATACCATCATGCAGCAGTAAGACTTATAAAACCGGTAGAATCAGCAGTGATGATTGACTTAAAATTTCAACGAAAGTGTACACCGTCTAGAGATTTGAAATTGATTCGTAAAGTAAATAATAAAGGCCGTTTGGCGTGATTGTGGATGGAACATGGTGCTTTTTTTTAAATGGTAGATTATTCACTAACTCAGTTTGGGGGCTATACCACTGGGAACCACCGGGTGCGGTGGCCAAAGCCGCTCAAGCTGTGCAAGTTTGGTAACAAGGTAAAATGTCATGCAGCATTAGTATTTGTACAGCATCTTTGTACAATGCTCTGCACTGTAAATTGAGTTTGGTACCACAGTACAGCACATCAAAAAGTGTTACTTGACCCAACACCACTCAAGGAAGATCGCTTAAATGGTTCAATTCGACGACATGACTATTTACGTGATATTATCACCTTAGTTCGGGCCACACGCGTCTGCCCCTTAAGACCATGTCGCAGGTGCTGAACCAAAGCCCAAAACATATGCTGTTTTAAGAATTGATTTAATACATTAATAATTCTGTTTTAAGTTGTCATCATTAAAACCAACAAATATTTTATGTTTGTAAGTAGTCGTTTTAATAAGTTTTCTTTTTCAGTTGGTATTTGTTCTTCCACTACTTTCCAATAGTAATAAATTTCATTCGCAAACTTAGCTTCGCGTACCCCATCACTATCGCCTTAACGGTTTGTATAAGATTCCTTTCATCGAATTGCTTTTTAAAGTTAATAAATTTTAAACAATATCTTCCCCCATTTCCCTTTCTATCTGGTTCAATGTTTTCTTTTTTTAATGTGAAATATCTAAATTGTGTCGAACATGCAATTTCTCCGCCATATCAATAAGCGTTAATCGGTTAGCCTAGTCTAACGACAGAGTAGTTGTAGTTTGGCGTGTCTCCGCTTTTCAATGTGGAATGTAAATACGCAAGCGCACGACGCGACGCAACACGGTGTAAACAGTTGAAAAAATAAGAGGACTAATACCGACCGTCCATAAACATCCCACAACTCCACACCCCCGCACGGTGGGGTGTCCATCATTTATTGCGTTCAGGTAAGTTGGGTGTCGTCATTAGCTGTGCGGTGTGTTAAATGTATAAGTTTAATAAAGCCATATAAATTATATTAAATAGAATAAAACTCATAACAATTGTTAACAAGTAATACGCGTAGGCTGATTATAAAATAAAATATAATAAAACAAAATACTCAACAGCATTAGAAGAGAAGTAGAGTAGTGTGGGTAAATGCAGTGGCCTGCTTAGATAAGCTTAGCTTCTTCTGTAAATAATAAATAGGTGCTACACGCATCATACCAAAAGAAAAGGGATGCTGATATGGTTTTTGTCAACGCTCCATTGCACGATTTGCAGTAGCTTTCAGAATCTACCAAGGAAAATAGGATGCAGGAATGGAGTAACTCACACTTTATGAAACTATTAGCATAGTTCGGCCCGGTCAAAAAGGACGTTTGGTAACACGAAATGGTACAAAGAATCGGACAGCTGTAGTTAGATGTAAGAAAAAAAGATAGTGAGCTTGTTGGTAAGACTTGGCGCACACAGAAGTGGCCGATGCAAAGTAGCAAGAACAGTGGATTACCCATGAGACACTACCTATGAGACAATACTTGCACGTTGGTTTAACACGTTTTTTCGTTGTTCAGAGATGCGCCACTTCTCCTTTCATAAATTATTCCCCTCAGCGTTGATCACAGGGTCCGCGGTACGATACATATTTTCTTAGAATGACCCCATCACGATGCCGTTTCACTCTTTCTCTGGTGGGATCCTATCCGGGGATATTCCCGGTCAGTCGGATGAATAATTGTATAATCGAACTACCTTTGTTTTTAATGCTTAGCAGTACTAGAGTCTCGCTACTAGTGGACGTTAATGTTCCCTAAACATTGCCATAGCTCTAGCCAAGTTCGGATTTCATTTAGTCTTCTTTTTCTTCGTCAAAACTTTTCCTATGTTCCTTTAGAACGCACACATAAACACACAGAGATACGCTTACGAACGTGGGTAATTACCTTACCTAGCGTGAAAATAATAATAGAAACAAATTATATCTCTATCGAAATGTTACAAATAAATAGTCTACAGTTACCGGAACGGGCTCGTAGGAATAATAAATGTGTTTTTGCTTGTTTTTCCCCCAAAATAGGCACAATGTCGCTATTTTTTTTTTTAACGTTGTCCGTCCTTCGATGACGCTTTTCATCCGAAGATCGATTTTATCGAGACCTCCGATTCGTTCAATATAAAACCAATAAATATTAATATCGCTTCAAACCTCGGTGTAAACTCCCTCCGTTTCTGGCAGCTGCAGCTGAATTGCAGCCTTCCTTTGCCAACCAAAAGGCAAAAGACCCTACATTGCATAC
>KE525316.1:167000-219895 GCA_000441895.2 Anopheles sinensis | reverse complement strand
AATAATAATGTTTGTGGGTAAATTTACAATCGAAATCCTACGCAAACCTTTCCACCCATACCGGAACCGGTGAGATGATCCATCTTTGGAACCGATCACGGCCAGTTAAACTTGAAAGTAGTCACTGACAGCCGTGGCAGCGCCCTCACTATCGGGTGTACCGCTGGTGGTGCGGCCAGGTGCCACCATCGCCGGAGCGCCAACGTTGGGCGTTGGGGTAGCCGTATCGGAATCGGTCGTGAGGGAATCGTTCGTGACCGAGTTCCGGAGCACTTTAGATGCGGCACCGCCTGCTTCGTTGTGCAACCGTTCGTATGGGTTCTCCGTCACGTTCAGATACTTTACCGATTCGTAGTTGGGGTCCGATTCGCTTCCGGTCAGCGACTCGTAGTTGCTCGATATCCTACTTAGACTGTTGGTCGTCGTTACGGTGGTATTGGTATTGTTGTGCTTATTGTAGCCGATCAGCTGATCCGGGGAACTGGTGCTCCCATCTCCGTCCCCATCGGTGGAGGAGGGAGTTGTGCGTGTTTCGGAGATGCTAGAGTACGCCGGAGAGGACGAGAGTGTGCATGCGTTTCCGACATTTGGCCTCTCGGGGATGGTGGAGTAATTGGTAATGCTGTCGGACACCGTTGTGCCTGTGCCCGGACTCGTCGCTTCAACCGTCGTGGGTGCCACGGGAGACGTTAGCGTAAGAGTGCCGGAAGCGGTGTGCGGTATGCTCGAGTAGATATCCGACTCGTCGTCCGGTTCTAGGTTATTGTTGATGTTTGGTTTCCGTTTCTTCACATCCTCCGTAATGCTGGCATAATCGTGACCGAGAGGAGGCTTCTTGCGCTCCGAAATTACGCTATATCCGGGATCGTATTCTTCCCTCTCCTTTATACTGCTATATCC
Source organism: Anopheles sinensis (assembly GCA_000441895.2). NCBI lineage: Eukaryota > Metazoa > Arthropoda > Insecta > Diptera > Culicidae > Anopheles > Anopheles sinensis. The sequence goes on along the minus strand of KE525316.1, from coordinate 218,995 downwards.
GGGAGTGCTATCTGTATCGTCATCTTCTGTCGGTGCATTAGCAGTTCCACCACCGAAACTCAACCGATTTCTAGCGCCTCCTTTCGTCACCGGGGGAAATCGATCCGGTTCCCGGATGCTGCTGTACCCATCACTGTCCCTCGATCCCTCCGAGCTCGGCAATCGCGCGTTCGTTTGACTCACCGGTGCGGGCTTTTTGTTCGCCGGCCGCAATATTTCGTAGTTCGGATCCGAGTCCGATTCCGTGGTGCGTTGCGATCCACGGTTCAGTGTTTCGTACCCCGGATCGTTAGCAATGCCACGCGTGTCCGGTAAACTTTCGTACCCTGGCTCGTTGTCCGCTGCAAAGAATCGGTCATAATGCTCGTCAATACCGTGACATATTTCCAGCGAACCGAGAGAAACTTGTCCTATACCTTGCGCAACGGCAGCGCCCAATGGTCGACCACCAGCACCACCGCTCATACCCGCATTGCTGCCGCCGGAACCGCTTACTGCTCCGGAAGCGACATTTCGATGCAGCTTTTGTATCTGCGCATAATCGGCCGATTTGCGTGCGTTCTCCGTCGTACCTGCGCCGACACCTTTCATGCCGTCACCTGGAATTGTTTCGTATCCCGGGTCCCTGGTGTCGTACATGCCGGCGCTGTTTCGAAGCGCTCGCTGTTTGCCGCTATCGCCTCCGAGCAGAGACGTGTGAGCAATCGTTTTCCGGCTTGGTGAGCCAACACCACTGGTGCCGTTCAGCTGCGCCATGTCGGAAACAGTTTGCTGCTTCTGGTACTGCTCATTGGATGGACCATCTTTCCTCAGCGCCACTGGAGACGAATTCTGTGACGGTACCTTTGACAGCTTGTTCTTTTTCATTACCTACGATAGAGAAACAATTGTGAACTATTGTTCGAGAATAATTGGAAAATTTGCTGAACATATGACTGTTCCATTGATAACCGAACACAAATTTGAATAAGAATGAACTAAGGCAAGCATTGGCCGGAACTGATTAAACTATACAGACACACGTAGTGTTCAAAGTATTCTTAATAATTATATTTCCAATAAACGATCGGAAATAAACAATACCTGTTGCTTTTAGACAGTTAAATAATTATAAATTATACTATTTCGCAAAGATGTTCAAAATCTGGGAACCACAAACCTTAAAAACATTTTAAGCTTCCTCCTTGAGTTCAAGTTATATTGATAAGAATAATATTTGCTGAATCTCTCTTTGATTGCAATTCGATTACATTAAATAACAGAAATTTAATATAACACTCAAGAAAACATAATATTTCTCTTCTTTTAAGTCTCAATCAGCAGAGTAAATGACTTTAAATGTTTGTGCAATATATAAAAATATATACATTGAACTACAGTTCTCACCTTCGCGTACATTCCTTCCAAATCTTTCGATGGACTTTTCTTCGGTTTATTTCCTCCAACGGAACCGTTGGGTGTGTCGATGTCAGCCTTGGTCACGATGGTTTCCCTCGACGATCCAACGCCGATCGCACCGCCATGGTCGGTAATTACCGACGCTGCCGAATTCCGTCCGGAAGCGACGGTCGTCGTGCTGGACGACGTTACGCTTCCCACGCCAAGCATCGATTGATTCGAGTTGCTGAAGAAATTGTTCGCCTGATGTTTCAGCGTCTTTGGTGTCGGGGGAAGCGGACTGTTGGCCTGCCGTTTCTCCGGTTTCGGTGATCCCAGATTTCCGACCGAACTGGTGCAGCTAGAGGACGATGCTTGGCGCGAGTGCTGCACGAAAGATTGTGCCCTCAAGCCACCGCCACCGTCGGGCGGCGGTAAATGTGCAGGCGGCATTCCGTCATCGCCAGAGGCCGTCGTATTGCTATGATTACTCAAACGGTTCAATGAGGCCGTCGTGGGATGGACGACTGCGGGACTGCTTCCGTCGGGCACCTCGGGACCTGTCGATTGTGCCGCTTGCACCGAAGCCGGTTGTGGTCGGCTCGATGCACCGGTGTTTATCTCGACCGATACCGTCACCGCGTTCGGGGGTTGGATTTGCGCGTACGTTTCTGACCCGCTCGTGTACAGATCGCCCTGATTGTTGGGGTCATCGATGGCGGCGTACATCTCGTCGGAATCGTCCGAGACGGTGGCGTAGTGGGAATCTCCTAGTATTTGCCGCCGCTTGGCTGTCGCTTGGTTCGGTACGTTTTGAGGTAACAGATTGGCCAAAGGTTCTCGAACGCTGATGCTGGTGTATCCTTCTGTTTGACGAAAGGAGAAAGCAAAAAGAAGATGGTTTAAACGGATACTTTTCGCAAAATTCTTCGGCCAAGCCAACGACGCACTTGAAGAGTCCTGGGAATCGCCACTAAAATGCTGCGTGGATGGTTGCACTATCGGTGGCGTCATGTAGGGAAGATCTTGACTAGCAGATACACGCCCAGCAATTGCGGAAGCAGCCGGAATGTCCTGGAAATTAAATAATTGATAATAAAATAATAAATTAATTATTTTCACAAGCTACACGCATAGCTCAGCTTACCACCGTTGCTGTTTCCCTATCATCCAGATTTTGAGTCGATTCGCGCCGTGAAATCGGGCTCATCAATTCGTCATCATCTTCGTCCTCGTCGTCATCCTCATCGCCGTCCCGCGGCTTGATGCGACTGGTCAAACCAGATGGCCCGGCCTCGCCGACCCCGCCACCTGCGGTACTATTGCCCGGCTGAGTCACCTGCGCGTACGGATGTTCCATCCGACGTAGCTTATCGTACGCATGTGGGGGAGATCGAACACGTGCGTAAGGTGAACTAATGTCATCCGCCTGGCTGATGGAACTGTGCTGTGAGACACTGGTCTGTTTCTTCAGGCTAGCCGAAGCTGTTGATTTAAACGAAAAAGGACAACTGTAATTCATGTCGACTTCTCAGAAAATTCCAATTTTAACGTACGACTTCGTCCTTGCGGTAAATCCTGCACTTTATCACCAACGGTGGCGTAAAGTTCGGAGTTGTTGTCCCCAGCTGGTTCCGCTATCGGTATATCTGGTAGACTTCTATGCGGTGCATTTGAAGTCCTGTCGAGAAATAGTAAAACAGCATGAAGACAATTACTTTAAATGTGTCTCTCAGCGGATGCAAGTTATTAAAAATAGCATTCCACAACATATATTAATGCATGCAAAAATTACCCGCGTCAACAAAAAACAAACAAACAAACCTTTTGCTGCTGCTTTCGTTATCTATTCCGATGCCACCACCAGCACTAGCTGGACGGAATTCGGTCCCAGCGGACGAGCCTGTCCCCGGTGCACCGTTCGCGGCGGACGGATTATTTATTGGACCAGCCAAGCCGGAGTTCACTAAGGTGTCCTCAGGGTTTGTCAGCTTTACCATACCTTCGAGACCGAGAAGATCGTTTCTGTGTGTGTATGTGTGGGTGGGCCCGGTTCGTCATCCGATGGCGTGCGATGGAGGGATGCAGCGGGTGGCGCAGATGCATCGTGTTTTTGTTTGGTTGCGATGGACGGTCACACGGCCAAGAAACGTAAATGCACGCAAGCACGAAATAATACAAACACGCACACAACATCCATCAAACAACACACGATAAAAAGGAAAGAAAGTAATAAAAAAACAACATTGAATAGGGCACAATATTCTACAACAACAGAAAAATTATTGAAAATAGTTATCTTTACACAACCAACAACTAAACATGTGTGATTATACAAGCATTATATGAGAAATGTTAGTATGTAGAAATGAACGTTAAACATTGCTGGAAAAATGCGGGGAGAGATCTGAGATGATATCATTGGATTCTATACGCAGTACCACGAACTGCAAGCAAAGACTGGCATGATTCATAATAAAGATTATTGCCAAAGTGGTAACAGAATGATGCATACTATAATTTTTCAATGACGGTGTCAAGATATGCGGTAATTTTTCTACAACTACAACTACTAACATTCAACACTAATCAGAAGAATGATATAATCAAGATAGGAAAAAATGCTTGGATATTCCCACCCGGTTACTAATGTTATAAAAATTTCTTTATAAAAAGTATCAACATTTTTTCTTTTTTCAAAATTGTTTTTTGAATTGAAAAATAAACATTCAAAACGTTTTAGCATTAAATTCATGTGATAGGAATAAGGAAAAAAATGCATTTGAAATATTAATACAAAATATTCAAACCGATTTTTCATAATGTTTGTTTGCAATAAGTGTTCATACACTTCAAAACAATTTACAATTAATTCAATTGTGTATATTCAATTGTATGTATTTTGGTCTTTTAAACATTTTATTAATAAAAAATTGCTTGAATTATATCTAAAGTGATCCACAGTTAGTTCAAACAAACTAAGCTGGTCATTATCGTTGCATCCGTAGTATTGCGATCTGTTTGTTTGGATTCTACCAAATATCGTACATACACAACGATCAAGTAAGCAATCAATAGAATGTAAATAATTCTAATTTGAAATTTAAAAAAAACCATCCAGAACCTACGAGATAATTATTGAAGTGTGCAACACCAATAAACGCTGATAACAAGCTACCCTCAAACAGCAAGCACAACGAAATATGTTTCTAAAATTTCAAAACAATTTTACTTACTTGATCTCTTGCTTTCGTCGGCAGCATAGGCATGATAAAACCGCGGTTATCATGCTGACCATCACAACAACAGAAATTGAGTACAACCAGACGGGATCATACCCGAGCGTTTGAAGCAGCATGGTTGTCGCGGGGACAATTTAAGCAAACGTTGAGATTCAGTGTCTAGCACTGTAACTTTGTTTTCACGATGCACTGGAAACGGCGAAACCCGCTACTTCCGCTACGTAAAGTGGTGACGATCGGCGATCGTCTTAGCGCACTCGGGCATTTAAACAGCACACTTTTCTGTTTGTTGCTTCAATACACAGAAACTAATCACAGGGCACATTTTACCTAGGTTTTTCTATGAGCTATTCAAAATTCAGAACACTTACAGTCGGACGTCGATTATCCGGGGGTGTCGGGACCTGAAGGCCCCGGATAATCGAATTCCACGGATAATCGAACATATGTAAAAATACGTTGAAAATGTCTGGTTTGTGTCTAGGGAATTTTACATAATGCCTATATATATGGTAATATGTATCCCAATTGGTTGATTAATCATCAAAAATGTTTGAATAATTTTTTAATAGAAATTTTTATTGTTGTGTTCATTTCAATTATTCAATTCAATTTGTGAAGCAACCTGATATTCACTGAAATATTTCAAAAAGATTGTGCAGTTGTCAGTTGCCAGACCCCCGGATAATCCGCCCCCCGGTTAATCCGGCCCCGGATAATCGACGTCCGACTGTATTAGTACGGTGCAACGGTGGAGTAGTAGAACAAAGATCTGACGGCGCTTTTAAACAGTTTGTTAGCGATGGCAATTGCGATTTAAGTGAAAAGCATACCGGGCAACAATGATTAACACATGAACCGAATGAAATAGTTACTCAGCTACATCGATACAAATGATTAAACACTAAACTGTTTCAAATTCGACCATTAAATCAACTGACTAGAAGAGCAACAACAACGTCATGCCATTAGTGAAACGACAAAGGATTTTATGACTTCAGATACAATTCTCCTAAGCTAGCACATCTAGCAAATTGCAACCTTCGTCGCCTGGCACTGTTAGTACGGTTGCCTCAAAAACAAACGATTTCTCTCGTCATCTCGCGCCTTTCCAATACCGCGCACTTCTCGCTTTTCTTCTTTCCCACTCCACCTAATGTTCGTTATACGGTACGGAGATAGACGTCACCGGGGCGGATGTATTGAGCAGACACAGTACAGCGTCTGGCTTCAAATTCACGAAGAGAAAGGTGGCAGAGCACTAAACTACAGCGCCCCAGTGCATAAGCACACCAGATTTACTATTCGGACGGTGGACGGCTGGACGGACGGGCGGTTCATTGTTGAGCGGGGGAGCAGGGAGCAATGGAGAAAAAAACACGGGAAAACGGGAACAAACGAAAGTTGGAAGATTGCTCCGGACGAACGTAACGAAGCGTCACATATCTGGCGTTGCCTTTCTCCTCTAGGGGCACTTTTCCGACATTTATCACACTTTTAGATATGGGATGCACAGAAATATGATTGAAAATAATCATACTGAGAACAAATGTAGGGTGGAAAGAATGGAAATCAGAGTAAACACGCTTTCTTTTTTCACCTCCGAATTGATTTGTTGATTTCCACCTTCTGAAGTGACAAACAAGCTTCGTCGGGAGTGCAATAAGCCACATTCACGAAAACAACACGTAGAATAAAACCGCACTCTTTCCACCATCGATTTGCTGCACGAGATCAAGCACGAATGTAATCATTTCGTAAGTTTCCTTGTGATTTTGCTCGTTTCATCTGCCACACTGACTGTGAAACGAAAGCGGATTTAAGAAAACACACTTTCCTTCGCGGTTACGAACAAGATACTTACAATGGTAATAAATGTACCTTGGTTACCATCAAGGTTGTTGCTCTGAATCAATAGTTCCGAAGGTTGACTCGTAAAGAGCAAGTTGACAGTGAAATATAGCTGCATCTTGGAAATCGATCGTACCAAAACAATTGAGTTTGTAAGACACGTGTTTCAGTTAGATTCAACAAAATTCAAATAACTTGTCTAATGAAGAACAATTATCCTCTACCAACCATTTGATACCACTGTGAAAACAAAATCAGCATTTTCAGGAGTTATCATTTACGCCTAGCGCTGTTAAAGCATTCCATTTCAATTCATTTTCTATTCAAGATTTATTCTCGACATCCGGGAAACGGTAACAGTAGTGAGTAACTGGAAGAAAATGACGTCGCTTAAAAAAGTTTTCAATAAGTCGATAATAAGTTTATAGAACACATCTTTATTAAATTATATAGTAATTAAATTATGTTATAATTAATTACATCTGGTGTATGTTAACTTCTGCTATATACTTTGATATATCTCACTCGTGCTCTCGTAGAACCAGAAACCATGGACGATTACATCGAAAAATACAGCCAAAGAATTGCAACAAAGCGTGTATAGTCCGTCGTGTCCTTTCAAGAGTAAGTGTAAGGGTAATGCTACCGTAACGTTATTCAAATAAGCGTTATCGTTGTATCTCTGTAGGGGTTTCACATTTTGCATTTCGCGGTTTAGTAGATGATAGCGACGGTAGACCAACGCATGTCACCAAAACTTTATCGATGAAAAATCCCGTTCGCTGTTTGAGGAGTCCAGTGCCTTGCGGAAGAAAGGTGTAACTGATAAGCAACTCGTTACTATCTTCACACAAGATATTGATACTATGCCCCATCATCGCTGCACACTGATAGCAGCACGTTCCGATAAACATTGTTCGTCTTTCAGTACATCGCTTCTCTTCGTGGAGGCCGTATCGGATCGTTCGCGGCGGTCATATTTACATCGGCTTACCACATACTCTAGACAAAAATAGGCGCTCTGCTGTAGGTGGATTTTCTTTTTCGGCAAAGCAGAGCGAGAAACCAACAAGCGTGTAATAGCATTTATTTTAGGGCTAGAACCGGTAGTATTCGATTCCGCTGGTTTGGTTGTGTACTATCATCGTCAATCTGGAAAACAAGTACGTAATTATGATAAGGGTTGTGGAGGGTGAAACAACACAACCGATATACCAAAGCGGTCCGATATGTCCGTATACCTAGTATCGAAGTTTGTTTTTATTGCCTACGACCTACCCACTGATAGACTACGATTCAAATTATCACATGCCACGAGGGAACTGAACAGTTATTACGAAACCTTCAATCATCGTGATAAGTTTACATTCAAATATTTTTCGTTACAGAAAATGTTGAATCCCTCCAACAGTGCATTGCGATGGACAATAAGATAGTATATTTGTCTCTGGTTGTTTGCCTTGGCTGGCTGCCGTTTTCCTCGGGCACAACCACATCTAACGTTCTACCGGCAGGTATGCACTTTTTGCCTGCCTTTTTTCATAGCTCTGCAGAAACGAACAAAGGACATTGCACCAATGTCGCTTCTTTGCGCAAAGGTATTAAAGCTGCAGATTAATATATTTTTTTAAAATATTTTCTTTCACAGCGCTCAATGGCTTTTTAGAATGCGGTGATGCTATGTGCCGTAATGATACAGAAATTTGCAGAGACAATAGCTACTGTGAGTGTAGACCGCATTTCGAAGACCTAGGGTCACAATATTGTGTACCATGCCCATCCGAAGGACTGCTTTGCCGTGGATGCTGTATTAGTGATGCCTTTTCCTGCTATAGAGGTGTTTGCCAACGGTGCGAAATAGATAGTAGTGGGAATTGCATGTAAGAAATGCCACCAAGGTGGCTTTCTAAAGTATCTGGGATAGATATACTCGTTGGCTAGTTTCAGTAATGGTATCTGTCGCCCATTAACCCTCTGGTTTCCATTGTCTTTGCAGCAACCAAGAGACACTGTTTTTCCTAACTGCGGCTCAAGTGGCACTGGCCACCGCTATGGTTCTAGGTGTGATCTCTTTAAGCTTCCTTTTATACAAAACCCTGCGAAATCGGCTAAGGTAAGTGTACTGAAGTATGAAAAAGTTTTAGTCACTTTTTCGCTAGTTCGCTTAATTATGATCTCGGGATCGTTTATACCAGACGAAACAACCAAGTCCTCCAGAGTGAATCACGCCAATCCGTGGTAAGCCGTGTGTCGTTATCGTCGATTCAGCAGCGGGTCGTTAGACGTTTACGGGATCGGCCACCAAAATATGAAACACGGCATAATTATGAGTACCAGCAGCGACAAACCGAGCGACAAAACAGTCAACAAAACCCTCCGACTGAGCCGGTTCCGATAAGTGGCCCACCACCAGCATATGAAGGAGACACGGTACTTCTGCTAGTGTTAAAATATACTTTTAAATCAATTGAAACTTTACTTCTTCCCTCGCGACAGGTTTCGCTGGCAGAAAATCCACCTCCTTACACACCAGAGCAAACCGGTGAACCGAGCACTCGGGTTGCAGTTATAGATATTCCATCACCCATAACTTCCGATCATCCTCCGGCTGCCAGTGTGGCGAACAGTGGTGACTCGAGAGATCTCCAAGGATTTACAAACCAGGTGTTTGAACCGGATAAACACGATCTACCGACCCAGGCCGTTCAGCCGACTGGCGAAGGTGATGGGCGTCCCAAAGATTGCATTGATATTCCTTTAGTCGATAGCGGTGACAAGACGGTCTATATGTAGTATGATTTGTAACTGTCAGGCGGAATCGGAACCTGAGACCGTTTGTTGCTGGGCTTCGAAGGTCTCATTTTAGTTACTGTACGACGCTAACTGTAATTATTTTCTTTTCCGTTATTCTTTTAAACTAACTAAACGAAAGGATTTACGATCCTTGAAAATCCAACCTGCATTTCGGCTGTTTTTATTTCACTGCCTAGGAGTTACTTGGCTCATACATCGATCTGCAAAACATTGAACGATTTGAGATAAAATTTAAAGCGACCCAGGCGCACGGTCAGTTAGTGAGAGCTTCTAGGGCGGCCACAACATCGCCTCGGTGCACTCTTAGCGTTTGTTCCGCCTTACTGCGTGTAATTTCCATTTCGCGAATCTAGGAAAAGAGCAATGAACAGCTTTTTGAAACAATTCCATTCAACTTTACACTCCGTAGCGTACTTACGATGAGCTCAATATCCTCTTTTTTGACTTGTACCTTCTGCAGTTCTCGTTCTTTGGCAAGTTTTTCCTCATTTTCCTTGCTCCTTTTGTCTTCGAAAAGATTTGCCGCCTGCAAAAGATAAATAGTACACATAAAATAAACTCACTCGTTTTTCAAATTCCATGTTGACTCTGGATGAATAGCAACTATTAGATTGCAAGAATGCCTTTCCTCCATCGACGCGAGGTCTAAATAGTCGAAGTTGATACGCTTTTATCCGCGGACACTCCGTAAAATGCACAAATAAAACAATTCTCTATGAATGATCGGAAATTTTCTATTCATGGAACATCTACACCAGATATTAAGTTTTTTTTGGTAAGGATATTGTGAAGTATGTATTGGAACCCTTTTATAACCAGACACAAATGACTCTTCTTTCTTTTTGTTGCCCAGGAAGAATTAACATTCTATCACGGAATCACTACAAAAACGAGATCTACATACATATAAGTGCAAGATCTGACTATACCGTACACCAAGTAAGATGCCTTCCATCCCGAAGGACGTTTCAACAAGGAAGAGTGTGGATTCCAGTGTGTGGAGTATCAATTCCGTTTTGTTTAACTTTAAATGTTAAACGAATTCTGTAAATATCTTCAAGCCAACTTTCTTAAATGCTTCAAATGTACTTAATCCAGGATGTTGTGAATGATATGTGCATGATTTACAGGTTAGGGAACTTACATTAGAGTAAAGGTTATGGGATGTTATTTCTTTCTCCTCAGCATAATCAGTAACTCGTTCCAGGTCCGCCGCACCGCTATCGTGCTTTGTCGATTTCTTTTGTTTCTTGTCGGTAGCATCGTCTACACCGTTCACTGGCTCCTTTTCGCCCATTTTTAATTCGGATTCTGCAAATCTATTCCCGATCTACTTGTTTCTCGAGCTTCGAGCGGCGAACGATGAACGTGCTTTGTTTTCTTATGAAAGATCTGTCAAAACAAAAATTCGTTCTAGTGATGGAGATATCTAATCTAGATTAGCTCTTCTTGGCACTCGAATCACCAAATCCGAATCCCAATCCGTCAAACAGTTGTGGCGGTTAAAAAATCAATGGCGGTCTGGAAATCGGTTATCATAACTAATTCCTAATCAGATCACTGCTGATAACTCGCTTTTTGCGTAGTTAAAACATGCCACACATTTGCGATGTGAGGTTCATCGCTGCAGGTAGTCTGTTGATCATACAAGTCATATCATAGCAAATGGAAACGGTGTTCTTTGCAAATCGTTGTAAATCGGTCACAGTGATTCTTGTTTCTACAGGGTACGGTAAATGAAGCGTAATTGCTAGTGTAATCGTGTTACTCCCCAGCCTATTCTATTTTTTAAAAATCTGGGGTTTCATACCCTATAATTGCATGTGAAATCTTCATTCGATCGCGTTTTAACGGAATATTTATACAAATTCTGTGGATGCTTGCATCGACAATCACGATTACCCTTCGTTTACCATGTCATTGATTCGAATCCCATACAAATCAAATTAGATAGGAATCCCAAACAAATCCAATTTGATTCGAATCCCAATCTTTAGAATCCGTCAAATGGGATTCGAATTTATGGAATCCCTCTAGGGATCGAGTTTTCAAGTCTTTCGAATCCCGATTCTGCCAACACTAGTTGTTAATAAACAACAACTTTAGCAGTTCCAGGTGCTTAGGAGATATTGTTAGTTACATTTTACCAGTGTTGATGAATAAAAGTTTATTTTCTAATTTAAAATGTCGAACTCGTTGAACACCGCTAAGAAAAAGTACTCGCAGCAAGAGTTGCGCCGTATAATGACCGAAACAAAGGCAGCCAAACAGCAACAACATTCGGAAAGTGGAGTGAAGCGTATTGACTCCCCTTTAGCAAAATATCCTTTACAAAACATCTTTTGCGACTTTTTAAATTCAAATGTACTTTACATACGATAGAAACTATCTTTCCTTAACTCCAAGTTATATCATTACATATAATGATCTAGGTCAGCTGACGTGTGCTCTCTGCCGGTCGATAGTTCGCTCCGAAGCTGTCTGGAAGGTTCATATAAATTCTAAACAACACAAGGAAAATGTGGAACTTGCGAAGCAGTTAAAAGAACAACCGACTCCTTCAACTCTTCCGATACGTGGTCCCACCATATCTTCGAACCAGTCGGACAACTCCTTGAAACGACCAGGCACTTCAGTTACCACAGAGGACTGTATTCCCACGAAAAAACCAAAGGGGATATTGAAAAACTCTCAAATGCAATCCGATCAAAATGCAACCCTCCCGAGTGATTTTTTCGACAGCAAACAGAACGGGCAAACTCGCAACAAAAATACATCCACAATTCGCAAGGATCTTGTTAATATTCGGCTGCCGGACAAGCATCAGCAGCAAAGTTCGGAGGCGATGGAACAGGATCCGGCAGCAATGGACGGAGGAACGGTAGCTCCGTCGGATGAAGAAAAACTACCGGAAGGATTTTTCGACGATCCCAAAATGGATGCAAAAGCGCGAAACCAAGAGTACAAGGATCCGGATGATGAAGAATGGGAAAAATTTCAAAAGGAAATTAAGGAAGCGACAAACGTTTCCTTGGCGATCATAAGCGAAGAGCAGGAGGAATCTACTGCCGAAAGACAGATAGCGGAAATCGACGAACAAATCCGTAACTGGTCGAGGGTGTTGAGCTTGGAAAAGAAGAAGGAACAAGTGCAAACATTGAAGGGAATATCCTCGTCGTCACGACTAAATGGCAAGCAAGATGGTTCGCTGCGAATTACAAGTAGAGTCGAAACTGCCGGCGACGATGACGAAGATGATGATGATGAAGAGTTTGATGAATTTTTAGATTGGAGAGCCAAAAAGTCGTTTAAATAGACCATCATATTTAATACACTCTGAACTTTGTTCTCATTCTGGTTATTAAAATATCAATATTGACTCATATAAATCCGAAACTACAAAACGATGCTTAGCATTTTTGAATTTGAGATTTATAATTAAAATGCTTAGACACCATTGATATAACATCGTGTATTGGTGCCTTGTAAAATCTAAGAATGAAAAGGAATTCTCACATTTTGTAATCACACAGAATTTACGAGTATGCAATGCGATTGAATATATATCATAATATTTCACTGCTCTACTACAGACACCACATCACATAAACAGAAAATATAAGTTCATATGTCATCAATAGAAATAATTTACACGTCGTTCCCATATTTTTGTAGTTTATGTAAAGTAAATAAGTTTCATTAAAAGATTTAAGTTCTGTAAAGTGATACATCTTAGCTAGACTTTTCATTTCTTGTGTTTCATTTTGATGCTCGTCATTATAGAGTCTGAATTAATTTTACTCCGCTTGCTGCCGGTTTCAATCGTTTTACTGGTTTCATTTATGCTCGAAAGTTGTTTCTTTTGTGTCTGTCAATGTGTGTAGCTTATATTCTTTGCGACTCAACTCATACTTTGTTTCCAACAAATTTACAATGCTCTCTTCTTTGCAATCAGGGGCGCAGCATTTCTTTTCTTTTGCGTTTCTGACTCTTCTTTCGCGTTTTAGCTTTCTTAGTTGCACATCTGTCTTTTAAGATCCTATGCGTTAGAGCGTTAGTGTCTGCTTAGTGACTTGCGAAGAAATATGCACTTAAGTTCTCTGCAAGAAGGTTATGTGTGTGTGTGTGTGTTGTTTTTTTTTATAGGATTGTAAATCCATATTTTATGCTTTTCTGTATCTTATGCGGTGTCTATTGTGTGGAATGTGATGCGTATCAAATTTTTGAAGTGTGGTTCAATGTAAATGTTTGTGGGTGTGTGTGTTTGTTTGGTTTGCAGATTGCCAATCAATCTTTTTTAGCCAATTCAGGTTGTGTGGCTTGCATTAACAAAAAAAAGTCGAATTTACAAGAAGGTGTACTTGAATATTCGTTCTCGGTTTAGTTGACGTGTATAATAAATAGGAGATAGAACAGGAGTAGTTTTTGAGAGTGCCCCTTGTAGCAATGAAAAGTTGCCAACATGGTGTTTTTGTGGAGCACTTTTTGTATTTGTTCCACGTAGTACTTCAGGTTGTGATTCTAGCCTTTTGCGTAGAAATCGAATTTGTGAACTGATTTCGATACGTCCATTCTAGGTTACTTAAAAGATGTAATAAAAAAGAGAAGGTAGCGTTGTAGACATTTGTCGTCGTTTCATGATTTTTCACTACTTTCTAATTAATGTTTTGCTACTTTTGTACTACTGCTATATTCCATTAAAACAGTACTGAAAGAGCTTTTCGCTTATAGAAAGCATTTTCAAAAACAACTTCATTTGTTTATTATGCTTTATCGGTTTTTCTGTTGTAAACTATGAACAATGGTCTTAAACGGTTCACTTGATTTACTCATGAGACTAATACATATCATCCAAGAGTAAAAATTATACGGAAATTCAAATAAATCTACAGATAAAAACACTGGCTAGTCCTTGAAATTCTTCCCCAAATTTCAATGAACCAGGTGTTTTATATCTTTTCTACTTAATTTATCGGATGTTGTATCGTATAAAAAAAAGATTGCAGCAATGAAACGAAGAAACGCATCATTAACAAGAATAATGCATGACATTATGATGTTTGTTATGAATTATAGTTTCGTTTTGTTTTTTACTACGATTCTACGGCAAAGTTTTTCTGATTTCTATTTGAATCGTGTTGCTTCTAGATACGATTTTGTAACTCTACCTGTTATCTCCTATTTACTACAGTCCTCTACCTTAATAAACGCGTTCTAATCTTTCTTGTTTCTTCTATGAATAATTGCTTCGTTTACACTGTAATCACGAAGAGTAACTTTCCAGATGTTCCGACTAGCATGTATTTGTTCGGAAGGAAATTCACCTATTGAATTGTATACTCTAATTATACTCCTCATTTATCGGTTTTCTTTTTGCCATTTTAAGAAACGAATCCAAGAGAAAAAAGATACACATACAAATAAAATTGTTCCGTTCAGTTAGGTACATACTAACGATAGTTAAGAATTCTTTAGTAAGTTTACCGGCCATGCACACTCTCTCTGCACTTACACATTATGATGTACGCTACTGGTATTACATTTTACTTAAACATTCTCCAAAATCTATTCCACTACGCCGGTCAGTTTGGGAGACAGTGTCCGCCCTTATAGATTTCATAAATTATTTATTTCCAGGATCCGCCCTTTAAATCTCACGTAACTTCGTACTATTGTTGTAGTCTGTGCTCTATTCCTTATAAGAATCTTAAATATTTTTGTTTTTTTCTCTACAAGGATAGTTCAAGAAATATAGTTGGTAGTATATTTATGTTTATGTATATATATGTTTGTATATAATTCAATATATTTGTATAAAGCCGCTCTACAATTATTTGCTATTTTTTATATATCTTAAATGAATTTATGCCGTGTAATGTTGATCGTTCTTTTACACAAATGATCATTTCATTATTCTAATGAAGTATGGCTGTTCTTCATCTTTCATATTGTGTTTTCAAAATTTTGAGGTTAAGCAAGGAAAGTAGTCCTACCTGTAGTAAATGTAGGATCTAATGCTAATAAGATGCTACAAGTAGTTTATCCATCTATGTTTGTTTCGACTTGTTCCATTCTGTGGCCTGTGGTCGTTCAATCGTTTAATTAAAGCTTTGGAATATAGAGATTCGACTGGTAAGCTCATAGATGCTGCTACGAACAAGGTAAGTTACTAGGAGACATTACGTTTAATTGCGATCATCAAGGTGCGAAGCGTCCCTTTTCGGTAGTGAGACGGATTGGTGATTTTAATTGTGGCATATCATGTATAATGCCTACGGTCTGCTCTGTAATAGGATTACTGTAAGTAGTATTTTTTTGGGTTTTATTTATTATTTTTTTTTTTATTTAGCAAATAGGATTGCAAGCTTGAGTGTTTTCTACGAGGAATCGGTTCCATAGAATATTCTTCCTAAAATCTTCCCCTATTTTAGGAAAAACATTCTAAAGACGTGTCAATGTTTAGAAGGTGAGTTGCGATCAATATTTCTGTCACAATAGCTACGATTAGGGTACTACTTGAAAAATTTGTTTAGGTGAATTGTAAATTATATTTCTGTGAGTTGATTTTACATTATTACTATTTGGCAGCACAATGCTCGTTTCAAAGTGTTGTAATAGTCTTGGAAAAATAAAACGAAGAACGTTTATGGGTCCTTTTAATTTTTGGTATCACCACGTTCTCTTGTGAGCTAGTTTGGGTGCATGGCGTTTGGTAAGTGATTAATTGTTTTTTTTGTGTTTTAAAGTATTTTTAAAATGTTTTTGGAACTTTTTTTCTGTTTTATTAATTGGGACAGTTTTCAACCATACGAGAGTGTAGCAATGTTAGATTAAGCTAACGAGTCGAAGTACAGAGCAGACTGCGTTTCGTTGTTATCACATGCGGTTTTGTATTTTTTTTCAGTTTTCTCAATGGTTTTTTTTATTCATTTCAATATTGGTATCGTCAGCAAAATTACCTAGCTCGTAGCTATCTGTAGTGTAGACTATTATCATTGTACAGTAGAATAAAGTTTGATCTCTAACATTCTACTTTGGTTTTTTTCGTAAGCTTTATCCGCAGGCCCGGCAGCTTTTTTTTTAATTTATTTTCTCTACCTTGTTTGTGGTTCTTCCTTAGCAATCAACATTCGTTAAAATCTCAAAATTTTCCTTTCTGGCCATTGTTGGTCTGTGACTGCCACATTCCCTAGTAATATTGCATATTATCTTGCCCTAGAGTAGATGTCCTAAGCGATCAGTTTTTAAGCACTACTTTTTTATAAATTAGAATTTCGGGTATTCTAATGTCTACACGTTAAACGGCTAAATTCTGATACAAAGCAAAAGCAACAGAAACACAGTGCTTGAGAAAACATACCGGTGTCAATTCGAAACCATCAAAATGATACTGCCATAAATATACTACGCTAGGTCCTTTCAATGTTTTTCTCAGCTAAAATGTTCAATGTTATGTTGGTTGACGGTTCCAGTGATAGATTCTACATGTGCAAGCTAAACTGCACAACACCAATAGAAGTTATACGATCTTTCATTATCATCATCACAAAGGCTCCAGCAGTTTCTTAATGATTCTGTTTCATTCCAGCCTGGCTGTTATTTTACTATTGGCTTATTCTTTGTTCCATCATTGGGATGAACTTCTTCTTTGTTGGATCATTTTTACGAACTATTGAATTCCTCTAACCAAAGAAACCCATCGATGCATTGATCAAACCAAGATTCTTTGGCTCCGCGCTCCGAATCGGTCTGCGGAACTTTTGTGGAAAATCCCTAAATTTATCTGTTGGTACGAACATGGTTCGCACAATGTTCTAATCCATAGATCACTTTATCTCGAGTTGTTATTCATGGTTTACGGCACGATTTCCCCCCTCTCTCGAGATCATGCGATTCCTCGCCAGCTTCTCAGCCTCCGATTGTCATATGTAGTGTTTTCGCGTGTGTTATGTACGTGCGTTTGTGTTGAATAATGCGAGTTTCGTTACCAACCTCTCTGTTACGACAATCACCTGCCTTCAGCATAAAGGGCTCCGTTCGGATGCATATGCATGATAAGATATGATGTGGGCGTGTGCTCTTATCAACTGGCGACTGGACCGGTGACTGTGAAGGCTAGTAGTTGTGAGATTCTTATAATATCTTCGTTCGTTTGTTCCTCCGTTCGTTTCTTACTTGATCAGTATGATTTTTGAATATATTTCAATGGGCGCAACACGAAAAATAAAAATTAACCATTTACATCCAAAACCATGATTGTATTGACAATGTAATCACGCTTCGCTATCGCCTACACACAAGATAAGCATGAGGACCAAGTAACGCTGGGTACAACTACATTGCCTACAGTTTCTAAGGTTGTTGGGTATTGCTATTTTTTATAGAAGTAATGCACCTTAGCCGGTATGCTCTCGCAGCACACCGCATAGACCGGAGGAATACCTCGGATAGCAAATACAGGCATCAAAGTTTTGGTTTTCATTTCTTTTGGTGTGCATTTGTTGCTTCTGTGCAGTTCACTAATTTACCGCTAAATTATTGTGTACTGTGCGCTAAAGTTAGAAAGTTTGGGCTCGTAAGTGAAACTCGGCTACATTTGTTGAATGGTCCCTATAGAATGGTGAGTTGCCGGAAGAGTTTGATCGCCCCAGCGTACACTTCTGTACGGCTATCATCATACAGCAGTAATTTGTTGTAGTGCATCCCAAAGAAAATCGTTTCTTTATGCATCGAAAGCAAACGCAGTGTTAAACTTAAGCTTTGAACACACTAGTTCTTAGGCTTCGATGATGTAAGTGTGGTTTAAATTGCCTCTTTGGATCTACGACTTGATTTCTGCAATTTCCACTGTTACACTCTCGTTGGGATGTGCATTTCCGTTGTCCTTAGGGTGATGATTTGCGCTGCGGTTGGATTTTGTTGAAGTTGCCGATGCATTGCTGCTACCGTGCGATCCACGTCGTGAGCCTAAAAAGTTATGAGTGAAAATTGAAACAAAAATTGAAAAATTGATAGCATTAGTAAAGCTTTTAATTTTTACATCAGCCTTATATCTCATCTAATAACAAATTAATACAACACGATATTACGGTAGTTTTTTTTTTCTCTAATGTGCAGTGATTGTGAATCATGTGGTTCAGCACATCTGCACCGTCAAAATATCACTACGATCATTCAACAAATACCAGGTTCACTGACAATTAAAAGAAAACATAAATTATAGATTATACAACTTCCAACATCTAGTATGGGACACGTGAATTAGTTTTCCATTGCAAAAGTCTCTTAAAAGAAGGATATTATGTTTCCAATCGGAATAGGGCCTAGAAATCACATAGCTCGACAACCCTTTGACAACGAAACATTTAATATTTAGTATAAGAAAATTAGACGAAAGAAGTGTACATATTGTAGAAGCTATAGAATGATTCAACAGAGCAGGTATGACTAAAAATAAAAAATTGAAACAAGTAAAGGGAATGAACAAGCTATTTTTTAAGGTCGGGTATTTATGAAGATTCGAGATAAGAATTTGTGCGTAGTGTACAATTAATGTTACTAGTAATCAAACTAACGTAAAACAGAAGCGTAGTTAAAATAGAGAGAACAAATACTATTTCAAATCTTACGAACATCAGTTGTACTTTAAAAGCAAAAAATACGTACTGGTACGAAGTGTGCTTTATTTTGTTTCTGGTTACGTAGTTTAAAGCTGGTTCTTTCGCTCAAAAACGCGCGCGTAATGGGAGATAAAAAGGCGACTATTGTAGGAACGCATGAGGAGCCATTGGAGGGCTTAGCATCTTAACCATCGCCGCAGAAGGCAATTTTGATAGACTTTATTGACTGGCTGCTTTTGTCCGTAGTTTGATGTGTCATCTTTGGCTTTGCCTCGATTTATTTAAAATTAAGCAAATGTGCGTAGGACCCTTTCGAAAACATCGCTTATGATTTCATTGGCTGAACAGTGTCCGGGGTCGCTGCGGTCTGATCTGCGCGTGCTGTCTTTTTACCATGTGATTGTGTTTCTGTGAAAAGTTTGACGAGGGGAAGCAGTGTTTGGTTGAATTTGTTCGAGGTTTATAAAAACGATCAATCGTTTGTACTCGAGTGTCATATATAATGATCTACTTTTTTATATTTCCACTTCATGTAGCGGATACAGGCTGCCTGAGTGGATTGCAAGGAAAATAAGGATAGAAGAGAACATATTGGAGAGAAGCAATGAAGAGGAAATAAATAGAGATAAAAAGACAGAGAGAAAAGAGATAGAGAAAGAGAGAGAAAAAGAGAAAGAAAGATAAAGAAATAGAAAGTACTAATAAGAATGTCGATGGTAACATTAACCAGGGAAACTTTTGGTAAATTCTTTTTCAACACCAATAAACGCGAATGGTAAAATATTAAAAATACATATCAAATCTTTAACATTTAGCGAAAACAAAACAAAAATAAATCGCAAAGCAATATACAAACTGTACGCATTAAAGGACCACATGTACATTGTGTGTGGGTTTTTTTAAATGTTTGTGAATGTGTGTGGGAACCGCATATTTTTTCGGGATATATCAAACGACCAGAAAATAATACTTAAAAAAAAGAATAATTTTCAATTGATGAATGTATGGTGTTTTGTGGTACTTTTAAATTTTGTTGGTTTCAAGAGCTATGTGTTTTCTAGCCAATGAAAAATGCTGAACGAATTTTAATTCATACATGTAACGGTACCGCGAAAAAACTTCCGTTACAATCAATCTTGAATGTGTCTCAATAAGGTTCATCCCCCACACACAGATATGAAAATCACTAAAAACTTAAACTACATAACTTCTAAACTATTTGGTATAGATCTAGTAGTAGTGGGTGAATAAAATTTCATGATTTTATATTACGTTTATTAAAAAAACAGACTTTCTACGCCGAATTCAATGTAGCAGGATCAAAATAGCGCTGTATTTTTTTAGACGATGAAAACAATGTAATATAATTAATAATTACAAAAGCAAAAAAATCAGAAAGATGCTGCATTACAATGCAGTAAAAAAACTATGCTAGTTATTGCTATGAATATTATTTCGTTACGTTTTGTATTGTATATTTTTTTAACATCAACCAAAATCGACGTGAAACATATAACGTGGTTTGATGTTTCATCTATCTGCGATGATAAACTGTTAAAAATTAAAAATACTTAAGTATATGTGCATACTTAGCATATTCGTAGTAAAACAAAATGGTTAAAAGTTTCTGTAATGGCCAAGAGAAATTTTATACTACTACTGAAACAACACTTAAGCGTTATGTTCCTACCCGCCCAAAACTGATCATAACGTCAAATTGCCTGTGAAAGTAGGGACATTTTGCAAAATTTGATCAAATAGTTTCACGTTCGTGTAAATATCTGAGTACTCAGAATGAGTATGCGTTTTCGTAATGATTTGTGTTATTCGGTGAGGTATCTTCAGTTCTTATATGTGTAGGATTACCTCAACAGGAACTAGAAGCACTGATGCTTTTTGATTAACAGAGGAAATCAGCAGTATGTATTAGGGTTATCATCCATCTCGAGACGAATGTTATAAATAGTTGGAGTTTTGTACATCACAAATATTCATCCATGTTTGATCGGGCTACTTGCTTCACAGATTCATAAACAGAAAATTAGTATAATTTTAATTATTCGTTGATTTTGAAACTAGTCGAATGGTGTTGGTTCTTCTGGTTTAAAACACTTTGGAATTGCCATTTGAAACCCACGAAGATTCAGTGAAAGTTTCAAACTGGCAGTAAAGATGTACAACGGCTGGTATTGAACAACGTTTCAATTGATAAGTGGCTCGTGAGCGTTTGTAGAACAGACAGATAGTGAAAGGAAAGATACCGTTAAAAAAGATAGGCTTAGATAGAGGAAAAGGCAGCTTCAACTACAGTTAATTAGTCAACTCAGAACATGGAACAGGTAACGCATCTACGACGAAACGAAGATATTGGTCGGGATATCGGAACCGGATTCCCATATACAGACCTAGCTTACCTATCGATGCATTTGGTGAATGCGGTCGCAGTGAGGCCATGCTGGGCTGACGGGATGGAAGCCGTACGGACATTCGTGAACCGCGCCGTTCCTGGCCATGGAGTAGTTTGTTGTCGCGTAGGAGTGATACGTTCATCAGTCGCGGGTTAGGCGTGTTGAAAATCGTTCTGTTTTCGCGCCAACGTGCTCTACAGAAAAGGAAAAACAAACACGAATAAATTATGAGAGTGATGTTTCCTAACCATTGCCTTAGGATGTTTGTTCGATGTCGTTGACCTGTTGCACAACTTTTAGTCAAAATTGCTCAATTACTACTTAAATAGCTTGCCCTTGATGTCGAGATGTTACGATAAGCCAAACATTACTTTACATGGTGCAATCTGCCCACATTGGTTAAACCAGCTGGCCACTTGCATCGTGGCCAATGGTGGCAAATCAACATGACAGCTTCGCTTATCAGTTAAAGACCCTCTGGCACCAAAAGGAGAAAGATAACAACGAACAATACATGACCGAGTTACTGAACCACGATTCTGGTCATATTCGGGAGAGACCGACAGTCGGGAATCTACTTTAGTACTGCAGGGTGCTTTAAGTTGGATTCAGCGTTGGTGAGTATTTCATAGAATAAATCACGTTGTCTTAGCAATGCAGCCAATATGCATCGTTACTGCGAAACAAATGTGCCAGAAATGTTTCGGAGCAGTTAGAAATGATGCCAGTACCGTATTATTATCAGTTTGTATTATCTGCAATTAGTCTATGCTGAAACAAGCTGAAAACGTTCAATACGATTACGATGGTGCATCTCCAGTGATCAACTCTGACATTCGCGGTATGCATTGTGGCGTGAAAATGAATGCGTTAAATTGAGTCAAGTGCCTAGGGCCCTCGTGAGCTTACGTGAAAGTAATGGGGGCTTTTGTGTTTGATCTTGTTTTGTGGCCTAATATTTGTGTTCGTATGTTTCCCTATACTAATAGTTGTCACTCGTTACAAGATGCAGTTTTAAATACGGTATAGAACATTGCTTCCGCCTCATCCTGTTGGCTGGTGTGTATGGGTCTTTTTTAATCCATTTATGCCGTTGCTGACAGCATGAAAATGATTCGTTACTCTCATTACGGTATAATATATAATGTCACGTGCTTTATTTACCGGTTGTTTGTTTCGGCAACGTGATTTGTTTTCACGTGCTTAGACTTTTTACCCTAACTCCGACACACTTTAAAAACTCCCAGGATAACAGATGGTTCCGGCAAATGGTGTAATTTTGGTGTGCAAACCGTCAGTTTAAAAATACCCGACTGAACTCTCCAACGAAAGTTGTACGAGAGCCAGAGAATAACATAGAGAAAGAGAGAGTAAGGCTGTCAAAGACAGCTGTTTTGGTCGAACGAGTGTATCTTTTCCTACACCAGCCATTCATAAGTCAACCACGAACGCGGCAGGGTCGGCTTCGCTGAAGGTAGGTGATAAGCAGTGTGGTTTACGCGAATACAGTCGAAGCCAGTTATTTTTCTGAGAAGCGTCTGGCGCCACATAATTGAATCAGATTCTTATGAACCGCGATTGTTCGTGTGAGTTAGTGTGAAAATCCAGCAATAATTGCGTCCACCCATCAGCTCCGCAAACAATATTGTTTGATAAATAAAGAACTGTAATAATAAATCGGCGGACCCGCCCAGGCAGTGAATATGCGTGCGTTGGAATGTTCGATGCGAATGGTGCTTGATGTGCGGGCTGCAAATATTGATTTAGCAGTATTTTTATCAAGCTACCTTCAATCAGCCGAATTCGGTCAGCTTTTCTCTACGACAACATAGAATGATTGGCGTCAATCAAGTTCCCACGGCCGCCTTGTCGTTTCGAGCAGGTCCCGCGGGCTAAAACCAACGTAAGCCTATTTTTGGCATACGCTATTGTTTCTTTGTTTCGCTGTTTTGTGTCGATCTGATTGCGATTCGAATTGGTCTAGCCGTGTTTGAGTGTTTGTTCACAAATTCGGTTGGTAAAAAGGTACTAACTACATTTCAGTGGAACTTTGGCGATTCGGACATCCTACCGGTGAACGTTTTCAGCGGTTGTCAAGTGCCAAGACATAACACAAGAAAAAACCCGTTAAGATGGATTGTGAAATGTTAAACGGTACAAGTTTTTTGCAGTGAAGAAAGCATCTTCCCTTTGATCGTCTGGTGGAGCCCAACGGAGAGAAGAAATATTATGCTTTGTGGTCGATTTGTCTGTAAGCCAGCTTCAAAGAATGGCACTAGCGTAGTGCACGGACCGTGTGCCGCTTTGCAGCGATCGCCACACACCGGAAAAACCGGTTCCCGCGTGCGATCCCCATGTTGTGTGACCGACATTATGCTTCTCTTTGTACCGTGACGAGAGTGATCATTGTAGTGGCTCGGAATCAACGGAGCAGAATGATTAGTTCGTTGAAATCACCGCCATTTTTTGCCGGATTTTGCATGGAGCGAATCTGGGTGAAGTAGCTATAGGAACGTATATTACTATTTTGCTCGTTGACCGTTCGTAATGCTAGGATTGGACGCTTTATGAAAACATGCTGAATAGATTTGAGTTTAAATAAGTATGTTGAGAATCCACATCCAGAACAATTGGGCATTGAGTTGTATAAGACCTTAAGCATTCATTTTTACCCAATCGATCATAGTATGCCAATGGCAACGATACGGTGATTTACCAGACCAGATTGTAAAGATTATCATGTACCTTGTATTTGCAGGGGATTTTTAGATAACGAATGGCTAGAATTTGAATCTTAAATTTTTCTTCCCACTTGTTTATGGTGTCGTGCAATCTATTCATTTGTTTTCTTTTTCTTTATAGCTTCTTTTAGCGCATGTCGACTGATACAGGATCAAGAAGAAAACTGGATGGAAACCAGAAACAGTGTTTGAGCGTGCTGGGATTTAATTCAGCCTTACAATTCTCTGCTTGCGTGGAATTACGTGCGCACCTGATGTCAAATAGTAGAAAACAGATCACTGATATACGATTACTCGAGCGAGAATGAACCGAGAACATGCATTTAGCTCCGGCAAGCAGACTAATCCCGTCCAGAATGCTTCGTTCCTTTCCAAGCGCGTATTCTGGTGGCTCCGTGACACATTCCGAGCCGGGCATCGGAAAGAGCTCACGGAGGAAAAGCTATATGCCACGCTTCCGGAGCACAGCAGCCACGGACTGGCGGATACCTTCGAACGTCTTTGGTCAGAGGAGCTGCAGCGCGGCCCCGACAAGGCGAGCTTTGGACGCGTATACTGGCGGGCGTTTGGGCCGGGGACACTCTTTTGGGGCCTACTGTTCTCGGCGTTTGAAACGGCAAACCGGGTGGCGCAACCATTACTTCTCGGAGAGCTGGTATCATACTTCACTCCGAACCAGGATACGATTAGCGAAAGGGACGCATATTTGTATGCGGGCGGTGTTATCGCGTGCTCGCTGTTATCGGTCATATCGTTCCACCCATTTATCTACTACATATTTCAACTAGGAATGAAGTTTCGAATTGGTGCATCGTGCTTAATTTATAATAAGGTACGTTGGTATTAGCGTTAGTCCTCCGAGCAGTGAGAGTCGATACAATATATGTCCAAAAACGTGTAACACTTTCCCTTTCTCCCTTTGCTTTCTTGCAGGTACTTAAACTCTCTAAATCAACGACCGCCAGTGATGGGCTGAATGGGAAGATCATCAATTTGCTATCGAACGACGTGGGGAAGTTTGACATAGCTTTGTGTTTTCTGCACGATCTCTGGAAAGGACCGATGGAAGCGATTCTTCTCGGATACTTCATCTACCTTCAGATTGGCTATTCCGGTCTGCTCGGGATGGCCTTTCTGCTAAGCTTCATTCCGTTGCAGGCTTGGGTTGGCAAGAAGACTGCAACCTTCACCATGAAGGCCGCCAAGCGGACCGACCTGCGAGTGCGTTTTATGAACGAAATCATTCAGGGCATACAGGTGATCAAGATGTACACCTGGGAGAGTTCGTTTGCGAAAATGATCGAAACGATCCGGAGAAAGGAAATTCAGGCCATTCGAGGCGGGGCGTACGTGCGAGCCACACTCATATCGTTCTTCGCCGTCTCGCGCGTGTCCATCTTTATCAGTCTGCTGTCTTACACCGTTACGGAGAACGTTATCACTGCCAAAAAGGTGTTCATTGTGACGTCTTTCTATAGCATACTGAACGATTCGATGGTGCATTTCTGGCCGATGGCTATTACTTTCTGCGCCGAGGGGTACATCTCGCTTAAACGTATACGGGACTTTTTACTGACACCCGAAGGAAAGCCTTCAAGTGAGGCGGGAAGGAACGAGAAAGTTAACAAGAAGCTTGACAAAAAGTCATCGGAAGCAAATCCCGGCGACGGCGCGTCCGTTGACGCGTCAGAGAACGACAAATCAAAGCAAAATGGTGGCAAGACACTCATGCAGGACGATGACGTCGACCGAGAGCCCTTACTGCCGACGCGTTTGGTACGCATTTTGGACAGCGAACGTAAAGGAGTGGTGCTGGATAATGCCACGGCGCGATGGATGAGTCCCTCGGCGGCAACGGAAAAGGCACCGGGTGGTGGAGATGCCCCATCAGTAGAGAACAGCAACGTTGGCATCGAATCCGTGAGCATTTCCATGGAGCCGGGCAAGCTTTGTGTATTGGTCGGTCCGGTCGGATGCGGCAAATCGACACTTTTACAAGTGCTGCTAGGAGAGCTAGAGCTAGACGAGGGAAGCGTGGAAATCCGGGGAACAGTCAGCTACGCTTCGCAGGAACCATGGTTATATGAGGGCAGCGTACGTAACAACATACTCTTCACCGAGGAATACAACGAACGCCGCTACCTGCAGGTTGTGCGCGTGTGTGCACTGGAGAAGGACTTCGAGTTACTTCCGCACGGCGATCAAACGATTGTCGGTGAGCGGGGCATAAGCTTAAGCGGCGGACAGAAAGCTCGAGTTAACCTGGCACGAGCAGTGTACAGAAAGGCCGACATCTACCTCCTGGACGACCCACTGTCTGCGGTGGATACGCACGTGGGAAAACATATCTACGAGATGTGTATTCGCGAGTTCCTAGCGAACCGAGTATGCGTGCTGGTAACGCACCAGCTACAATACCTCAAGGATGTCCAACAGATTGTACTCATGAATGGTGGTCGGGTGGAAGCCGTCGGTAGCTATCGAGAGTTGAAAAAGTCCAACATTGAATCCATAATGGCGCTCACACCGGATGAATCGCCTTCGGAAAATCCGTTGGAGAGAGAGCTTAAAAATTTGCGTCCACGACGAACCAGTGGATCGTCTACTGGGTCGCAAAACCGGGACATTGACCTCATGGTGGATCTACTCGATCATGAGAAGCAGGAGGAGGAAAAAGAATCTCAAGGAGGCAAGGGTAGCGTAGGTCTGTCCGTGTACAAATCGTATATAGCGGCAGTGCAAAGTTGCGGCTGGATCTTCTGGCTCATCGCGCTTATGCTACTCTCACAGATAGCGGTCAGCGGGGTGGACATATTTGTGGCAGAATGGGTGAACTGGGAGGAACGGGTCGCTGGAATACCACCGGTGTTCGATCTGAACGATAACCACACTATACTAAGCTCGCGGGATGTCCGCGTTCTGCTGCGTGAG
Organism: Anopheles sinensis; assembly: GCA_000441895.2. Lineage (NCBI taxonomy): Eukaryota > Metazoa > Arthropoda > Insecta > Diptera > Culicidae > Anopheles > Anopheles sinensis. The sequence continues at coordinate 192,011 of KE525316.1, read as the reverse complement.
CAAACGAACGTCAGTAACTACATCGAGCGGCAGCAGTATATCTGGGTATACAGTGGACTGATCATACTGCTGGTTGTTTTAGTGGTGCAACGGTCGTTTTCGTTCTTCTACGTGTGCTTGCGCATATCGATGAACCTACACGATCGCCTGTTCCGGGGATTAACGCGCGCAACAATGCATTTCTTCAACACGAATCCTTCGGGCAGGATCCTAAACCGATTCTCAAAAGATATTGGCGCGATAGATTCCTCATTGCCGATGGCATTGCTAGATTGTGTGGTGGTAAGTGATTGTCACAGAAAAATATGTTGATCCTTACATTGTCTAATGTTTTGCTTTCATTCACAGTTTTTCCTAGAAATGATCGCCGTCGTAGCGGTCGTATCTATCGTTAACTATTGGTTCCTGGTACCGACCGTAATAGTAGCCGTGATCATGTACTACATCAGGCGGATGTATCTGAACACTTCGCGCGTAGTGAAACGTATCGAATCCGTCAACCGGTCGCCTCTCTTTTCCCACACCAACGCCACCCTACAAGGTCTCTCAACGATCCGTGCGTTCGGTGCGCAGGCGGCACTGAGGCGCGAGTTCAACGAATTTCTGAACGTGAATTCTTCCTCCTGGTTCATGTTTATCTCGACAACCCGCGCCTTCGCCCTGTGGCTCGATCTGGTGTGCGTACTGTACATCGGCATCGTGACGTTGAGCTTCCTAGTCGGGGCCCAGCACACCCTCGGTGGTAGCGTCGGTCTTGCCATCACCAAGACGATCAGTCTCGTTGGAATGTGCCAGTGGGGGATGCGGCAATCGGCGGAGCTCGAAAATCAGATGGTTTCCGTGGAGCGCGTCAACGAGTACACGAACCTTCCGTCGGAGCCGCCACTTGAGACGGCCCCGAAACATCGACCCCAGCGCAACTGGCCCGAACACGGCGCGATACGGTTCATCAACGTTGATCTGCGCTACTCGGAGGATGGTGAGCGCGTGCTGAAAGATCTCAATTTTGTCATCCGACCGAATGAAAAGGTTGGCATCGTGGGACGCACCGGTGCGGGCAAATCATCGCTCATACAGGCACTGTTCCGATTGGCACCGTTCGACGGAAATATTGAGATCGACGACATCGACACCAAAACGTTAGGATTGCGTGATTTGCGAAGCAAAATATCGATCATTCCGCAGGACCCCATTCTGTTCTCGGGCACATTGCGCAGCAATTTGGATCCTTTCGAGCAGCGCAAAGATGAAGAACTCTGGAGTGCTCTCGATCAAGTTGAGCTTAAAGAAGCCGTATCGTCGCTCGCCGGTGGCTTGGAATGTCGTATGTCCGACGGTGGAAGCAACTTCAGTATGGGCCAGCGGCAACTCGTTTGCCTGGCGCGAGCAATATTGCGCAACAATAAAATCCTTGTCCTCGACGAAGCCACGGCAAATGTAGATCCAGAGTAAGTAACATTCGATTCGGCCTTAAAACATTGCAATATCCCTAAACGTTTCGTTCTCTTTCCCTCCCTGTATCGTTTTGCAGAACGGATAAACTAATTCAGACCACAATTCGCACAAAATTCGCACACTGTACAGTATTAACGATCGCCCATCGGCTGCACACGGTTATGGATAGCGATCGGGTGCTGGTAATGGATGCTGGGCGTGTCGTTGAATTTGGGCACCCGCACGAATTGCTGCACGGTCCGATCGGTCAGCTGCGCCGGCTCGTCGATCAAGCCGGTGTGGCCACAGCGGCTATGCTGATGCGGAACGCCGAGGAAAGCTTCAAAAAATCAAGCGCAAAACAAACCGAAGCAATAACGCTTGGCTTATCTTGAAAACCGACCGTCCAGAGGTCGGTACGCAGAGCTAACGGAGGCAACAAACCTTTTAAAGATGATTGGAATTGAGATTAGTTTAGCGTTAAGAAATGTTTGCTCACCGCAAGGTGCACATGTTCAAAGATTCGACTAAAACTATGAATCTTTAATTTTTTTTAATCTAACACAAATAACACCAATAAATGATTAAATAAATCATCGCACAGGACTACTTAACGTTACAATAAAGGCACGATCAATTTCGTGTCTGGCATTACTGCTGAATGCATTTTGGAGTAAAACTTTTGAAATGGAATTAAATAATTCTTCCTCATTTATATTACCTTATCCATTTATACTAATAATTAAATGAGAAACCAAAAACCTCTGCAAAGGATGTTTTATCGATTGGACTGTATAAGATACGATACTGTTAGTCACTGTACAAACGTCAGGTAATAAACTTATTGTTCGTACAAATATCTTCCAACAAATGTGTCCTGGACTATTTTTGATCCATTCAGTTCTCCTCTTTATTTGTTAAATAATCCACATTACGATTCATGGATACGAAATACTCTCACTCTATGTTCAATAGCAGGATAAATTTTGCAATAGCACCGGCAATAGCAAACAGGCGCAATGCGGCATGTGACCTCATGAAGCGCTCGCCAGGAACGCCGGGCATACGTCGTCTAACCGCCAAGATGTTGGGTTTCACTTCCACGAAAGAGATAGAAGTAGCGAGTGAGAAAGTCTGGTTGGAAGAGGTTCACGCTGTTGTATGAGGTGTAACTAACATTACTTCATGGTAACGAACGAACCTCCCCCCACACCCCACATCTACCTTCCTCCGTCTTTACCATCCACGCGCAAAAAGGGCGCATTGAGATTGAGTGCCGGGTGAAAAAATCTCAAGATAAGGAGCACGCGAATTTGTACATGCAACAACAAAAAAAAAAATATCCCAAGTCAGTGTTTGAGACTATGGTTGGTTTGAACACAGTTAGAGAAGAGAAGATACCTTCGTCACTCTCCCTGCGATGATGAATCCGGTAATAAGTTACCGGCCGACCCGCACTGGTTCATTGATCTTTTACCTTGAGACGATCGTTGACGGTTTGGCATACAGCGGTACACAGAGAACCTAGGACTTCCCACGCGGTTGGTCGTATTTTTCGATCGGATTTCGGCCAAAAATCAACAACAGAGCGACAGCGGCAGTCCGGGAGAGCCGACTTCGACTGCCGATTACAACGCGGCCAGTGAGAACGCCGGGAGCGTGATTACGGTCGTGTAAAATTTAACGCCACTGGCACGCAGCAGCATGCTAGTACAAGCTGAACAGGCCTGGCGTAGGTACACGCATGAGCGGTGTCGTTCTGTGCACGTTTTCGCGGTTTGTCTGCGTTGCCGTTTCTGGCGCCAGCATATACTACAGTGCAGTAACAAACAAGAAGTAGTATTTTCACTGGTTGGTTCACCGTAGTAGCAACGAAATCGTTTAACAGTGTGAACGTTAGTGTGACTAACTGGTCGTCGTCTCATCTCAATAGTGTGGCATTAATTCTGCTCAATTGTTTTGTTGTGGAGGGCCCATGCCAAACCATTTGACCCCGTTGGTTTTGACACAAATCAATTGAGAAAAATTCGACGAATTAAAACCCGCACCATGATGCTGTCGTCACGTCGGTGGATGCTGAGGGCACACTCTGTGATGAGTGATTAATCGAGCGCAACTGGGTGGACCCGGCGAGAGTTCGAGGACACGGGCGCGGTTGTAATGAATTATCTTTGTTTAGGTTCCGCGAGCACGCGGTTGGCAGCATGGTGTTCTGTGCGCTGGCGCCTTATCACCACCACCATCCCATCGCCGTCATCATTTCTAGCCGGCTGTGAGAGGAATTCAATAATTTGTTGATGCCGTCATCGTGATGGGTGTTTTCCAAAGGACCACGCGAGAGTGGCGTATTATCATTTCACTACACCGAAGTTAGTACGCCTGGCGGGGTTTCAAACGTGAGCCAACGTGCGTGACAAGCGGTAGCGGTGTGTCTGTTTCTGTTGGAGCATTCCGACAACATTGTTTCCCAAACAAAGTGTTTACTGCCGGCGACACTGTTGTACCATCAACGGGCTACTGTAATCCTACCGGGTGCGTTCAGCGTGACATGATTCCGCGTGGTGTGCCGAAACACGTGCTTACATTACTTTGTTCAATGTGTATACATTTTCAAATTTTAAAAATTGGTTTACCAGGACCTAAGAACAATAACAAATTTCATTCACATGAACTCTAGAACCGTTGGCTTATTACCAGCGTGCAAACAGCGTTATAAACTACCAGTGCTATCAAGAGGGGTTGAAGTGATAATGCCAGTGATAAGGTAGATGATTCGGCTAATCCGTTAGTAAATGCTCACATTTTAGTCCTTGAGCTTTCTGTTCTTATGATGTGTTCTGGTGAAATAACGTGAATATAGTTTAAGATCGACTCGTGAATGTACAAGAAGATTTAGCCTATATAAAGTTTTGTAAATTAAAAGTAAAGTATGTTTGAATATATTTGAAAACTAAACTATAAAATCATAAAGTTGATATAGAGAACAAAAACAGAGAACATTCGAGTTTTAACTTGGTTAAGTTATTGTTGTATTTCAAAAATTAATTTCATGTTGAAGTTAATGAATGGACTGAGTTAATGGATAATTTTAAATTTCAGAGATAGAATTGGGAGTGTTGACCATAATTACTAAAATTGCAGGTACCATGCTGGGCTGTCCAACATTTTCCAAGTTTTTCTGACAAAGTAACCTCGCGCTTGTGTGACAAAGTGATAAGCGTAATACTGTTTAACATCTGGTTAAACCGGCTGATGATGTTATCTCGCGTAATTGTGGTTTCAAGTGCATCCACATAATCAGTGTCTATCAGTGTGTGCCCCGGGCTTCGAGAACGATGAATCCGGCCGAGTACGACCAGGACAAAAAAATACACGATCTTCGTCGGGAGGTGAACCCGGTGACCAGCGCGGGACGCGTGTCGTGGTACACCTTCTGGTGGCTGAAAAATCTGTTCCAAACCGGACTGAAGCGGCCCATCGATGAGACCGACATCTACGACACACTGTCCGCACACCAGAGCGCCCAGCTATCCTATCTGTTCGAAAGCCAATGGAAGGCAGAGCAGAAGCGAACAGATAATCCGAGCTTCCTGCGCGTCATTTGTAGGATCTACTGGAGCTCTATTTTATGCTACGGATCGATGTACACGCTGGTGGATTTGCTGGCCAGGTGGGAACGGCGCTAGACGTGCTCGCAATGATCGGCTCCGAGTCCATACTAATTATGCCTTTATCCGTGACCGCCGTACGTGTGTTTCTCTAGGATTCTACAACCACAATGCCTCGGTGGACTGGTGTCCTATTTTGCACCGGAGCAGCGCGATATTAGCAAAGAGGAAGCCTATTACTATGCGGCCGGCATCATTCTATGTTCGCTCGTCCCGGTGGCCATCTTTCATCACTTCATCCTGTACATTTTCCAGATCGGCATGAAGATTCGCGTCGCATGCTGCTCGCTGCTGTACAAAAAGGCAAGTATCGAGGACCGAGGAAGGGGATATTGGAGGAGAAAGATAGACAAAAAAATAAAGAGAACTCCCGGGCCACGCCATAAACTGGCGACTAGTTGGCGCCGGATGTTGGGAATGAAGCCAGCTTTAAACATGCACAATTTAATCAATTATGCAACAATTTCCGCAACAAATCGTTAGCACCGAGCAAGGACCTTGCCATTGTACCAGGGTACCGGGCCAGTTCACCCGACTGTGTCAATTCGAATCTGTTAAGCGATAGTTAAGGATGCATCTCTCGGACAAACCGTTGCCAGCGGGTTGGTGGGTGTAAAATCGATGGCGAATAAACGCCTGCTCGCAAACATCAGCCACGGCCAGAGGTTGCATACAATGTGTGAACAAATGGTGGGAACAAATTTTAAAAAGTGTTTTGCATTTATTTCTTCCTCTTTTTGCCCCGTTATGTTGCGCTAAAAACCGCTACCGCGACCGTAGGCGCTTCGAATAACAAAAGCTGCCGGGACGGACGGGATGACGGGACAGGTCATCAATCTGATGTCGAACGATGTGGCCAAATTCGACACCGCGACCGGATTCGTGCACGACATCTGGAAGGGGCTGATTGAGCTGCTCGTCCTCGGCTACTTTATTTACCAGCAGATTGGCGTGTCGGGTCTGTTTGGCATTGCTTTTTTGCTAAGCTTCATTCCACTTCAGGGTAAGTATAGTTTTAAGGCTAGGTGAAGATTGTTTTCTTTTGTTTTCGCGAAACCCTGTGCTACCAAAAATATAAAACTGCATTTTCGGTGTCACCATTTAACCTTGATTAACCACCACTAACGTAACCCGACATTCCGGTTTCGGTAAGAACGCCAGGGTTCTTGTCGTATAGCAACGAAAAAGAAAAAAAAGTCAAATTCAAAGACTACCTCAAAGGATCTTCCCAGTAGGATCCACCCTGGGACGTTTCAGGTTGACTCGTACGTCCGCAGTAGAACGTGCCGTGAAAGTGTACTGGGCACGCGATCCGTGAGGGTTTGTTACCAGAATTGTTCAAGGATGTTTCGGCCTCCGTCTTAACGCTCACCGAACCGGAAACAGACAACCTGACATAGACAATATGATACGGCCTGACGGGTACAACGTGAAGCTCCGGTGAGGATGTGACATTGAGCATCCCACGCTGGAAACTCGTACATTTGTGGACGATCCAAACTTTTCGACGGGGCCCCGCGGGCAATACCAGGGCTGCGCCACTGCAAGATTTGTTATTCTGCTACCGTACAGGAAGCAATAGGAGGGAGGAAATTGAAAGAATAAGTATGTGAAAGTAATAAGCATAGAAATGACGAGAAAAACCCGGACAAACAAGTATAAACTTTGTATGTTTTTTACAAGGAAAAAGGAAATGAAGTTATCGCGGATTGTCTCGACCTTCTAACGTGAGTCCTTTTTATAAGTATTCTGGTGTTTGTGGTGGGTTTGACAGTAAGTTTGGTATCCAAACTTCATGGGTTAGAAAATCCGTTGCTGCGGTTTGTGGTACAAAAGCGGAAAAGTTATAAGTACCCTCTTTTGAGCTTAATGGTAGCATGTTTGTTTCTGTGTCTTCCCAGTGTCAGCGTAGAATTGAAGCAATTGTGCTAACACAATTGCCTCATTGTTTCGCAGTATTCTTTAACACAAATTTAAACAAATTGAATTCAAGGAAAATATCATAGATTCAATATTAAATGTGAATATGGGATTAATGAGTCGCAAGTACATAGATTATGATGTATTTTGTTTTCTAAAAATCCGATTATTTTCTTTTAAAGATGAATGTATCATTGTTGTAGCGTAAATTCCACATCATCGATATTCGTATCGGAGTATCATTGAAATGGTCTTAAGCATGAAGTATATCATACAAAAACATATTAAATGATAATATCCTTGAGTTCTATGCTGTTATCTCGGCTCGGTTTCTCCATTTCACTGCACCTTTTCCTATTGCTTCTTTTTTTCCTTCGCAGCGTGGCTCGGTAAGAGAGCTGCACTGTATCGCCTGAAAACAGCCAACCGAACGGACCGACGTATACAATTTATGAATGAGATCATACAAGGCATTCAGGTGATTAAAATGTACGCCTGGGAGGACAGCTTCAGCAGGATGGTGGACCGCATCCGGCGGAAGGAGGTGAACGGCATCCGTGGTACGCTGTTCATTCGCGCCGGACTGCTATCGTTCAATCTCGTTTCCCGGATAGCGATATTTCTGAGTCTGGTCGCGTACGTCCTGTACGGAAATGTCTTCACCGCCAAGAAGGTGTTCATCGTGACGTCCTACTTTAACTGGCTGTACAGCTCGATGCTCCACTTTTGGCCCCTGGCGCTGACATCCGTCCACGAGGGACTGGTGTCGATAAGACGCATTCAGGACTTTCTGCTTTTGGAGGAGAAAAAATTCAAACCGGACCGAACCACTGGAAACGCCAGGACCGTTCAAGAAACGGCCATAGACGAGAGCGCGCGAAGGCTGCTCGCCAATGGGAACGGTGTTGAGACGGATAAGAAGGATTCCCAACCGGTCCCACCGGCACAGGCCGGAAGTCACGCCAAAGGTGAACCGAAGAGTAAGCGTTTCATCAACCGAAAGGCCATCACTCGACAAGGCATTTTTATGCGGAATGGTACGGCCGCCTGGGAGAAGGTGACCCCGGCTGCTGCACTCGAAGGAGAATCAAGAGGCAAGTAAATTTAGTCTACACCACTTTTGAATCACTTTTTGTGCATGTTTTCTGACTGGAGCCTCTAACTTTCAGTGAACGGAATAAGAAACGTTACGCTGACGGTAGAAAAGGCTAACCTGTGCGTAATTGTGGGTTCAGTGGGCAGCGGTAAATCGACCATGCTGCAGGTCATTCTAGGCGAGTTGGAACTAGATGAAGGTCGGCTGGAAATCAATGGCAACGTTAGCTACGCCCCACAGGAGCCGTGGTTGTTCGAGGGAACGGTGAAAAACAACATCGTCTTTACGGAGGACTACCAGGAGAAACGGTACCGGGAGGTGGTGAAGGTGTGCGCACTGGAGCGAGATTTCCGGCTGCTGCCGAACGGAGATCAGACGATCGTCGGGGAAAGGGGCATCAGTTTAAGTGGTGGCCAGCGGGCACGTATCAGCCTGGCGAGGGCCGTTTATCGGCGTGCGGATATCTATCTCCTCGACGATCCCCTTTCGGCCGTTGACACCCACGTGGGGAAACACATCTTTGAAGAGTGCATTACGAAGTACTTAAAGGTAATTATTACATCAGGGAATTATGTGCACCACTGTCTCTGTTTTTGAATGTTCTTGCGGATATGTGGAAGATCAAACCATCCGTAAGATTCTCTTAGGTTCTTCAGTTCGAAAGATGAAACAACGCTCTTTTCGTAATATTTTCCACATTGAAGTTTTATAAGCTTTATTAAGCTTTATTAAGCTGAAAGTTAATCACAATACGGTTTTTGGAGCTATTTAGTATGGAACTGTAGTTTACGATACTGTTCGAATCGAATTTATTCATACAATAATGAGTATAATGTTTTTAACCTTCATATTGAATCTCCTATATTATATTGACCATTCCGCACGCGAGCGCCCAATTGCGTTTTGCGGGATGTGTTACTGTGGAAATTTGCTTTTTTTTCGAACGTCTGCCAACATCGACATCGAACATGGACATCGAACATGGACATGTGGCGTTCTTTTTGGTCGTAAAAAGTTGAATATTTAAGTGTGTAACCTTTTGTATCTACTTTCCAGCACCAACTTGTTTTGTTGAATACACACTCTTTGGAATTGGATAAATTACCCTTTGGAAGTAATAAAAATGGGAAACAATATCCAAATCAAACTATTTTTAATTCAATAAGTTCTGTTTACAGTAAAGCACCAAAAACTTTCAACAATGATCATGGTGAAAGTGAATGATCCAATTAATGGCTATTATCCATTCGAACCCATTTCTATTGTTTACCAGATTTGGTATTACATAAAATTTTTGAAGATATAGTTTTTGGATGTTTCTTGGGATTATAAAAATTTAAAAATATTGTAGACATTCGGAAGTCATTCAGAAAAAATACGATAACCGTGAAATTTGGGAATGATATAATATTGTCTAAAATTTCACTTCGGCAAGTATGGCAGGAAACAATCGGTCTGTGCCCAAACCTATTTAATGTCAAACAAATCAATGGAGAAATTTACCGCAGTATAGTGACTAGTGGTGGTGGAAGTATTTTTTTGGCGCCACTCATTTTCTTAGACTTCTAATGCACGGTTCACAATGGCGACCATAGAATGCTACGCACCTTTGAGGTTTCCAACCGGAAAGGGAAGCGTGTTAATCGAACATTTGCCTACCTGCTATTTTGGCGCGTGCTGTGGTAAACCAATTTTTCCCACATTTCCCACTACGGAAATTTTCTTTGTCCCTTCGTAGGGCTGAGTGCATATTGTTTTTGTTAGTGGCCTTACTTGTTTTTTTTTTTATTTCTGCGCCTTTTCTCACGTACGGGGTTTTCCAACTTGTGTGCATGCATATGTTACTTCCCGCGCGCTCCTACTACGGTAATAAATCCATCACAAATAAGGGCACAACACTGCAGTGGAGAACGTTCGTCCGTGGCCCGGTAGCAAAAAAAAAAAACCAGGACCACCTTGACTCATTCTTCGGTAAAACCCATCGCCACCGCCACTAACGCGCACGTTTCAATTGCAGGAAAAAGTTTGCGTGCTGGTAACGCACCAGCTTCAATATCTACAGGACATCGAACATATCGTGCTCATGCACGCGGGCAGGGCGGAGGCGCAGGGTTCATTCCGCACGCTGGCAGAATCGGGCCGGTTTGCCATGCTGAATCAACACCACCAGCAGCCGCGACATGACAACGGGTGCGAACCGGGACGGGAGGACGACGCATCGGTAAATGACCCGTCGGCTGGTGATCCGACGTCGCACCCGGACGTCGACGGCCGGACCCCGGTCAAGGATAATAGGCGTCCGCCAAACGGCGCTGATAGTGTCGTGAACAACGGGATTGACTGCGATTCCATCGTACAGAGCTATGATAGCACCGGCAAAGTCGAGGCCCATCGATTAGCGGTAGGTGACGCTCGTGGTTCTTTTTTGCCCTTTTGACCCCCTCATCCTCATCCCATGGTGACCATTTTGGATAGTGTTTTAATGTTAGGTAAGCGCCCGAGGGGACAAGCTACCAGAGCAGTGCTACGCTTATCAGTGTCTAGATCGAAGATCAAACAGTGGAGTGTCGTGAAGTGTCATTTTTCCATTTCAAAAATTAAAATTTCCCCGGATTCCACCTCGGTTCGGTTTCGTTGGAAATGACCCCAGAGCCGCAGCAGTACCACTTAAGAGAGGCCGCAGAGTAATTTCAATATTTCAGCACGTAACATACGCGACACTCGGAGTGCTGCCTTTATTGGATTTTTTCAATGAAGCAACGAAAAGGGAGATAGATATACTGCTCCTCCTGGGGTGGGGTCTGGCCATGCCAGTTGCAAAAAGCTAGATTGATTTCACGTGCAGCCAACATGTGGTACCGTGGGTTACAATGTGTCGCTGTATGACGCCTTCGTACGGAAATAACCCGAAATTATTACATATCATCTTTGGTATCGTCCGGTTCCTTTTGTGTAGGATATTATGGGCAGCCGGAGACTGTCGGTTCACCCGACGCCAGCACAACATCAACCGACGCATCAGCAGCACCAATCGCTCTATCAGCCATCCCCATTCTCATCGAGCAGCATGGTCTTCGATGGGTACGATGACCGCGAAGAGCGCCGTGGCGCCAAAAAGAAGAGCGCATCGCCAGGAGACCAAAACCAACCTCAAAAAGAGGCTCAAATAGCCGGTCGGATCGGGTGGCGCGTGTACAAGAGCTTCTTCCAGGCGGTGGAAAGTAACTTTCTTCTGGCGCTGGCAGTAGTCCTTTTCCTGCTGGCGCAGGCCAGCATGAGCGGTATCGATTACTACATCTCCCAATGGTAAGTGCAAGGGTAATTTGGCGAGTGGAGCGCCCACGGAGGCAAAACGGTCAGACGGCGCGCTACGTGTCGATTGACGCTAATGACACAGGGCTTCGGAATCTAATGGACCAGCGATGGGTGCCTGATAGATGTTGTGTTACAATCCATCGATGAACGTGACCATTGGGAAATGGTTGCATTTTGGAAGAGAGCTTTAAAAGCTTTGGCCGAAAGAATCAAGCTAGTTTCCCACGAGGAAAAGGACTTGCGATCAAAGATTTCCGCCTCCCCCCACACATCCCTTTTATGTTAAATATGGGGTTTTTACATACACTTTCGTCCAATGCTGCGGAAGATATGTAGACACGTCCATTTTACGTGGTTGCTTTTAGTTTCTTGCTTTTCAATCCTGCATGAGAGTCTGTTCAACAAGAGCGTGACCGGCGTAAGAAATTTCAAACATTCTTATTCCATTCTATTTTTTCTCTACACATCAGGACATTGGGCCTCATTTTTACTTTTATGTGCTTACTCCCTTTATATGTATGCCTGCACAGATTTATTTTGAAATAAGCTAGCTTAAATCTCGTTCCAGAGCTGTATTTTATCATTTTTGATTTTTTTTGTCCGCACTGTTAGACCATCTAAATTGCTTTTACGTCCGCATTTGATCAATTACAATACAAAAGTTGCTTGTTATACTTAAAATAAAACCTTGCTTCTCTACTGAGATATTATTGAAAAGATAAAAAGTTTGTTATGTTAAGTCTAGCTATGGTCTTGTTGAAAACCCGTGTTATGTATACAAGGGTCGGAAAAAAGCTCTTTACTTCACACATTAAACCCCCTTCAAAAAGAAATCTATTTACGGATTTCAAATATCTTCCTTTAAGTATGTTTGTAGAATCGTGATATTTGTTATGTTGGTACGGATTATTCATAGGCCATCCATTCTCGTCAACGAACCATTTCCGACGGGTTTCTCTTCCGTTTCAGGGTAAACTGGGAAGAATATTCGAGCGCTCTTCAGAACCATTTGAAAGGCAATCACTCCACGGGCCAGGAAATGGATGACATCAGCTTGAATGGCACCAACTACAGCTCCATCCTGAAGATTCCCACAAAGCTGGAGGGCAGTATTTTCACCCGATTGTCCCGCGAGCAGTGCATCCTGATGTATGCGACCGCGATGCTGTGTATGTTTGTGCTTTCCCTTAGCCGATCCTTCCTATTTTTCTACATTTGCCTGCGGGCCACCATCCGTTTGCACGATCGTCTCTTCCGTGGCATTACCCGAGCGACGATGTACTTCTTTAACACGAACCCATCCGGGAGGATACTGAATCGGTTTTCGCGTGATATTGGCTGCATCGATACGTTTCTTCCGTTTGCGATGATGGATTGCATTTTGGTAAGATGGGCGTAATGGAGAGGGCTGGCTATCGTTTGAACTTTGAATAAGATGCGTTTTTTGTTTTTCCTTTTCTTCGCATCACCGACCAACCGACATGCAGTTCTTTGTGGAGTTCTCTGCCATTATAGTGCTGGTAGCCATTGTGAACTATTGGCTGCTGTTCCCGACGCTAGTAATGGCCATCGTGTTCTACTTCTTACGCCATGTATACACAAACACCGCAAGAAGCATCAAACGGGTAGAAGCGTCGAGTAAGTAGCCGAATTGAAAGGGCAAATGAGAAAAATATAACTGAGCAAATGGTCTTTGTTGTGTGTTTCCATCCATTTTTCCAGCGAGAAGTCCCATCTTCTCCCATGCCAACGCTTCGTTCCAGGGTCTGAGTACGATTCGTGCCTTCGGGGTGGAGAAAATTCTAGCAGATGAGTTCGATAAACATCAAGATCTTAACACTTCGGCCTGGTATCTGTTCTTGGCAACGACGCGCGCATTCGCCCAGTGGCTGGAGCTTGTGTGCGTCCTTTACATAGCCGTGGTTACGCTGAGTTTTCTGACGGTGGAAAGTTGTAAGTATCGAATGCAGTACAAGTTTTGTAAACACATAACACGAACCTTTATTAGACGTGTTTTATTGGGTTTTCTTGAACACGCTCGTGCCATTTATTCATCACGTGCCTTTCAGCGATGAGCGGTAACGTGGGGTTGGCCATCACGCAAGTGTTCAACTTGATCTTCATGTGCCAATGGGGCATGCGGCAGACAGCGGAACTAGAGAATCAAATGACATCCGTGGAACGCGTCGTCGAATACGCCGAGGTCGATCCGGAACCGGCTCTTGTATCGATCGGGAAGCACAAACCGCCGCCCGAGTGGCCCGCCAGTGGGGCGATACGATTCGAACACTTTTCACTGCGCTACTCGTCGAAAGCGGATGCAGTTCTGCGGGACATCAATCTGTCCATTAGGGCAGGTGAAAAGATAGGAATCGTGGGACGAACAGGAGCCGGCAAGTCGTCCATCATTCAGGCGCTTTTCCGACTTGCGGTGAACGAGGGGATAATACACATCGATGGGGTGGACATCGGTACACTTGGGTTGCACGATCTACGTAAGCGAATCTCAATCATCCCACAGGATCCGATATTGTTCTCCGGAACAGTACGGGAGAATCTCGACCCATTCAAGCAACATCAGGACGATACTTTGTGGAAGGCGCTGGATAGTGTCGAGCTGAAGGAAGCGGTGAAGGCAATGGAGGGTGCGCTAGATGGTAAAATGTCCGACGGTGGGTCGAACTTTAGTATGGGCCAGCGTCAGCTAGTTTGTCTGGCCCGGGCCATCCTACGCAACAATCGCATACTGATCCTCGATGAAGCGACCGCCAATGTTGATCCGGAGTATGTGGTTAACACTTTTCGACATTTTTTGTTTTTCTCAATGGGATTATCTCACGCACATTTCTTCCAGAACTGACAAACTGATTCAGCGCACAATACGAGACCAGTTTCAGCATTGCACTGTCCTCACAATAGCCCATCGTCTGCATACGGTAATGGACAGCGATCGAGTGTTGGTGATGGACGCCGGAAAAGCTCTCGAATATGGTCATCCACACGAGCTCCTGCAACGTGCCGATGGCGCTCTGAAGCGATTGGTAAATCAAACGGAATCGTCCACGGCTCAGCAGCTCGCTAGCATAGCACAGGACAGCTACAACAATCACCGATTACGGCAAGTGACGTCAACTCCTGACCAAGATCCGACCAATGCAGCATGAAGCACCTATCTTGGACTGCATTCGATAAGGTTTCGATTTGATTATTTGCCCAAAGTGCTCGATACAATGTCGCATACTGCCACAGCATGTGAAAGTAATCTTAAGCTTATCGAATAATAAACGTAAATCGGTAATTCGTCAAATTTGGCACGTTTTTCTGTTCCACCGGCGGGGTAGTCCGATGGATGCTCATGTACCGAATGACTGACCACCGATAAGAGACATTGAAGATCTCGTGGCAGCGATAGCCACCGATAACGGATCACATAGCTGGCAAAAGACGCGTCGGCTGGTGTTATCGCATGCAGCCAGTGTCTCCAAAATGTGATAGGAACGTATTGTGTGGCCACTGGCGACGGTAGGTCGCAACCGACCTTGCCGGATAATGGCAGACGTACAAAAGACAGCGCGGCGTTCGTTTGCTTGCCCAACGGTACCGTGCGTTGTTTGCAACAATGGAAGGCTCTAAAACATCCAGCGAACCGGACCGAACGACACCGAGTGCTCGGCAACATCCATATTCCAGTGCCAATTCAGTTTCACGATATTTTTTCTGGTAAATTTGTGTTCAATGGTTTGTTCTTCGTGATAACTTAAAAAGAACGAAATCCCTAAGCTAAAACAAATGGTGCCCAAAACTTTCACATTCTGTTTCTTTTTCCGATTCGTCTCGGAATGTGCGCTTATATCGGGGCCCGGGTGATTGTTACCCACGCCTAACTTAACCGAAAGGTGGCTCCTCGACGTGCTTCGAACTGGCCTGCGAAGGCAAATAGTACCGGGTGACATTTATGACACCCTTCCAGGCCACCGCAGTGCCCAGATCGGTGCAACTTTTGGCCGCCACTGGGAACGGGAGGCGTCGGCCGCACGAAACTCACCGATCGATGGTCCAGGAAAGCAAGGTTCCGGCGGGACCGGCGGTACCGAACCACAGCAAAACAAACTACCGGCGCCGTGGAGACTCCTGAGGACGGTACTACGCATTTACGGAACGGGAGTGCTGACGTTCGGGTTCTTCTACAGCTCTATCGAGTCGGCCTGCAGGTGAGCAAATTTGTGTGCGTGTTTCCCTGGGACAAGATGTGTAGTTTTTCTTCCCTCCGCACCGCATAACGCATCGCGGTTACCCTTCCACCATGGCACTTCCAATGCGAACAAAGAAAGGGACGTCGTCCTTCACAGTCCAATAAATATGGGCAACCTGCTTTGGTTTGCTAACGAGATATTTAGCGAGCAGGTGGCGGCTGCGATAGCTAGTGAAAATCATGACAGCAAAATGATTTGATTTTGGGGGAAAATATTGGTCATCAATTCCGGGTGTTCTTATGTTTGCCCTATCTCGCTATTCCACGTGTTTCTGCGGAATTTGACTGCGTCGAATACTTTCGAATCTCATATCCTTCCTTCAATCAATAGTGAGGTTGAAAACTATTTTGCAAAACAGACCGAACGTATGTTTTCCCGAGCGTACCAATAGAGAAAGTTATAAACGATGCAAATATAGTCGTAAACATGTTTACATGGAGAACGCAATATTTTTTCTCGTATATCATAATCGTGGGCTATTATTTCTTCTTTTTTTAGTTTTGAAGGCCATATTGAACCATTATTTTCATACAAAACATATTCACCCGAATCCCTCAACTTGACGTCGCTATCAATGTAAAGTTTTTGCAGTATAACATCAGGGCATATTCGGTTAAAAAACTAGGTTGGTTAATGAAATTTTGATTGTTAAATTTTATAGCACGCCTTTATCTCATACTTGCACTTGCTAAACATGTGCACGGCTTGTCAGTATGTTTGGTTAACTAAAATGTCGACATAACTTTGATGTAAAGAATAAAACTTAATTGAAGAAAAGATTCATTTATTAACCATTCATCTGCAGCAAAGTCATTCTTATATTTTAATATGATTTAAAACAGTTGAAAACATTATCTCAACGTGTTTTAGCACACGAGGTTGTTATACATTATTTAAAATTGCGTAAAGCAACAAACGATTGCGATTTTCATGAAAGAAGCGTTGAATATACATATTTATATGAAACGACATTTTCCTAAAAACATGGCTAATTGAAGTTAGCAATGAAGTTTCAGCTTCTAAAATATATTTTATATTGGTTTTGGTTTTGCCTCAAAATTTGGATAATTTTTTTAACCTCACACATATGCGAACAGATTCAATTCTTGTTTTGTTTAATCTTTAATATTCAGTACACCTTGAGGGCGTGAAATATTTTAAGAAAGTGTACGTGATTTCAAATCTCTTTCATAAATGAAAAACTGTTTCGTCAGAAGAAAGTCAGATTTCGTGTTTCAAAAAGAAAAAATAAAAAAATGAAGAATTTATT
This sequence comes from Anopheles sinensis, assembly GCA_000441895.2. Lineage (NCBI taxonomy): Eukaryota > Metazoa > Arthropoda > Insecta > Diptera > Culicidae > Anopheles > Anopheles sinensis. Next base: position 175,055 of record KE525316.1, on the reverse strand, counting down.
AAAATTAAATAAATTAGTAAACCACAAAGTTCCTTTTTAGGATAGGACAACCCTTTCTACTCGGTCAACTGATCCTGTACTTTGACCAGCAAAGATCTGGAGAAACCTCTGGTTCGACAGCAATATCACTCGGAGAAGCTTACGGATTTGCCGTCGGTATCGTCGCAACAGTATTTGCTCCATTAGCGATATTCCATTCGTATCAACTGTTTCTGCTCCAAGTTGGAATGAAAATACGCATCGGTTGTTGTGCCCTCATTTACCGCAAGGTAAGCAGATCCTTGCACGGCCTTACCGCGGTCAAAAACAGTTTACAAATCTTCTCCGACAACAGGTTCTTCGCTTAGGAAACACAACCGAAGGGCTATCGGGGACGGTGATCAATCTGATGGCAAACGATGTGAGTCGGTTCGATTACGCGGTGATATTCTTTCACGACCTCTGGAAGGGTCCGGTGGAGCTGGTGATAGTGGCCGTGCTCGTGTACCTTGAAATAGGATGGGCCGGTTTGATAGGGATAGGCTTTTTGCTCCTGTTCATACCGATCCAAGCATGGTTGGGGAAACGATCGGCCCGATACCGCTTGGCAACCGCCCTTGCCACAGACGAGCGGGTACGGTTCACCAATGAAATCCTTCGTGGCATCCAGGTCATCAAGATGTACGTTTGGGAGCGTCCGTTCGAGCAGATCGTGCACCGATTGCGCCGCAAGGAAATCCAAGCGTTACGTGGCAGTGCGTTCATCAAATCGGCCCTGTTCGCGTTGCGCATCGTGCCTAAGGTGTCCATATTTCTCACGCTCGTCTCTTACGTGTACTTCGACAATGCACTAACGGCCCGGCGAGTGTATATGCTGATATCGTTCTTCAGTGTGATCCATCATTCGATGGTGGAATTTTGGCCACTTGCAGTGACATCAGCGGCCGAGGGTTGGATTTCTCTCAAACGAATACAGGAGTTTCTGATGCAGAATGAAATCTCTGATGTGCATAAAGAACGTGCGGAAGAAAAGATCCCACCGGTCAGCACCAATAACGCTGGATTTAACCCAACAGTGGAGTTTATTAATGTGCACAGCTGTTTTCCGGATTCTAATTTTTCACTACAAGATATATCATTTTCGGCGAACGTTACTACTCGCCGTACGCTAGGGATCGTAGGACCTATTGGGGCAGGAAAAACTTCACTACTCAACCTCATCATCGGTGAGCAACGGGCTAGTCAGGGCAAAGTAGTTGTTGACGGTACCGTCAGCTACTGTTCGCAGAAACCCTGGCTGTTCGAGGGCACTATCAGACAGAACGTGCTGTTCATCGAGCCGTATGAGGAAAAGCGTTACCGGCAGGTACTGAAAGTATGCGCCCTCGAACAAGATGTGCGGATGTGGCCAGGTGGCGATGAAACCCTCGTCGGTGAACGAGGAATCAGTCTCAGTGGTGGGCAGAAGGCAAGAATCAGCCTTGCCCGGGCACTGTATCGCCGGGCCGACATTTACCTCCTGGACGATCCACTGTCCGCCGTCGATGCACATGTTGCGAACGTAATTTTCGAAGAAGGCATAAGATCTTTCCTAGCAGGCAAACTGTGCATACTGGTGACACACCAGCTAAAGTTTCTAAACAACGTGGAACACATCGTGATGATGGAAGATGGTAAAATCGCCGCACAGGGTTGTTATGCGGAGCTGACCAACCACTTTGACGGCTCACTATTTCAAGATTATGTCCAATCGGTAGAGTCTTCAAAAAGCGAATTATGTGCGCAAGAAGACCAACTCAACAAACCGTCAGAAGAGAATGAACCGAAGGAAGGCCAGGAAGATGGCACCATCCAATTCAAGGTGTATTTAGACTTCCTTAAATATGTGAGAAGTGTACCATTTGTTTTATTCGTCGCCCTCCTGATGATTGCCTCACAAGTGGCGACGACGGGGACTGATTATTTCGTATTCATATGGTACGTAGCTGAATGCAGAATAGAGAAAATCCGTTTGTACTTCATTTTCGCCTAATCACTTCCAGGGTAGACTGGGAGGAAACATACGCCAACACCACTGATGCTCGATGGACAACAGATGACCACGTGCTATTTTATGCTGGCGCCATAATTCTCACCATGTTTATGACGGTCAATTCTTTCGCTTTCTTCGAAATGTGCCTGAAAGCATCACTTCACATACATTCGGCCCTCTACAAGGGCGTCACCGAAACGACCATGTACTTCTTCAACGTGAACGCATCCGGTAGGGTTATGAATCGCTTCTCGAAGGATATAGGACTGATCGATTCCAGTTTACCGATCGTTATGATCGATAGTCTCTATGTAAGAATTGACATTCAGCTTAACGTTACTTTTTTGGCCACTAAATTGTCGAATCTCTCTAGTTCTTCCTAGAGTTGTTCGGTATCATTGCGATTGTTGCGCTAGCGAATTACTGGCTGCTGGTGCCAACCGCCATCATGGGTTGCGTGTTCTACCTGTTACGGTTTGTCTTCCTGCGAACGGCACGGAATGTGAAGCGAGTCGAAGCCATCAGTAAGTAACCGCCGGGTTGTACATGGTTAGGGGGTCACATGAGTTAAGCGCTAATCGACCCATGTGCAAATTCGCATCCCGATTGCAATGCAGCTCGCAGCCCGGTCATTACGCATACCAACGCCACGGTCGAAGGTTTAGCTACGATTCGCGCCTTCGGTGCCGAGCGCAACCAGGAGGATGCGTTCCATCGACTTCAGGACCGCAATACATCGGCGGCGTTTCTGTTTGGCGCAACGACGCGTGGTTTCGCTTTCTGGCTGGATGTCATCTGTCTGCTGTACATAGCCTCGGTCGTACTGAGCTTTTTGGTAATTGGTAACGGTAGGTTACGGATGGGCGGTAGATGTCCCAAGGGGGTGGCTAAAAGCAGATACACTCCAAATTCGAGGCGTTAATGCAGCACTCTCACTTAAGGTCCTGTGTCCTTCCGCATTCCAGATATCGTCAGTGGTAACGTTGGTCTGGCCATCACGCAAGTACTCAACCTGGTCGGAATGTGCAACTGGGGCATTCGGCAGACGGCCGAGCTGGAAAATCAGATGACATCCGTCGAGCGCTTGCTAGAGTACGCTCGGCTCGAACCGGAGCCCAACTTTGCGCCCGGTTCTTCTAAGGCTCTCGCTCCCGGTGATGCATGGCCCGAAAATCCCAGTATAACTTTCCGTGAAGTGTACCTCCGGTACTCACCAACCGCGGCCCCGGTACTGAAGGGCTTGAGTTTCGATATAAAACCGAAGGTAAGTCACCACTGGCTAAGCAATCGATTTTCCGACAACATATACTCCGGGGTCCAAGTTTGGGTTTGGATGCTGAGCAAAAAACGGAACCGTGCCGCACCAAGTGACAAAGGCCGCAAATAGTTTTACTACTTTATGCGCACCGGTTCGGTTTGTTAACGTTCCCGCACGTCCGTCGTTCCGGCGGTGACATAAAACACAACACTAGCCTGAATAGTTTAAAACAGAAACCCATTCGTGGGAGTGGTTTCACCGCTGGCACGCCGTACGGTCATATCGCAGCTGATTTATAATTGAAAAAACACATATTCACCTAACCCTCCGAAATTCGGCGAGTGAAGCTGGGTGAAGCCAATTGGCACAGTTTATCTTTGCTTGATTAAATTATAGCCATAACTGACGAACCCTGCACAAAGGTAGGGTTTCTTCCGCACGAAAGTTATACCACTTCGATGATCCATTTTGTGCCTTCGGGCCGAAGTGGTCGTTGAGTCCACCCGAGAACTTCCCGAAATAGCTGGTCCAGGTTGGAAATGGTTTTGAAATAAAATCCTCATCAATTCTCATTTCACCGTGCTCCGTGTCGCCTTTGGGTGGCCCGGGAAGCCTCCTCGAAGGTGGTTTGTCGGGCGCAGATGAAGGAAATAAAAGAAATCCCAGCTCACCACAACCACCACCACTTGTTCATATTGCTTTCTTTCTTGGATGCTCGTGTCCGCACATCGTCAAACGCTCAACGGGGTTTCGTGCGTAGGAACGTGTTGGCATCGTGGGACGAACCGGCGCTGGCAAGTCGTCAATAATTCAGGCACTCTTTCGTCTCACACCAACGACGGCCAACGGAGACCAACCGGACGACCGGGGCGGTATCATCGAGATTGACAGAATCAATATCGGCTCGGTGCCGCTGCGTCAGTGCCGTAGCCGCATCTCGATAATTCCCCAGGATCCGGTCATATTTTCGGGCAGTTTGCGAAGCAATTTGGACCCGTACGAGCGGCTGCCGGATGAGCGGCTGTGGAAAGCGCTCGAACAGGTAAGTCTGGGTTGAATATTTAATCGCGCACTTTTCTTCTTCTCCGATTCAGGTGTTTAACCGTCTTTTTTTACACCCTCTCGTGGACTGAATGTTTCGAGTTGAACCCTTTTCTGGCGTTTTATGTATATCTAGTACCTTTTTTCATTTCTCGATGTACTTCTGTTTACGTGGACCCTTTTGTTTCGCCACCGTGTGACACGACCGAACTAAATTGACCGATATGATACGGGTGAAACAGGTTGAATTGCTAACTACCGTGAGCGCACTGGCTGGCGGTCTCAATACAAAAATGGCCGAGGGTGGGACTAACTTCAGCGCCGGCCAGCGCCAACTGCTGTGCCTAGCGAGAGCCATCCTAAAGGACAGCAATATTCTGATCATGGACGAAGCCACTGCCAGCGTCGATCCCAGGTAAGTTGGGCCGATACAATGTGCGAGTTAGATTATATCCAGCAAATGATGCTAATAGGCAACGCTACGACTTTCATATTTTCAGAACGGACGAACTTCTTCAGCGCACAATCAGAGAGCATTGTCGAAATTGCACCATCATTACGATCGCCCACCGTTTGCAAACGATCCTGGACTACGATCGAGTTCTCGTAATGGATGCAGGTCAAGTGGTAGAATTTGATACCCCCGAAAGGCTTCTTCTCATTCCGGACGGCTACTTTCGAAAGCTTTTCGAAGAAAATGGCTGCCACAGCACAATAACTGCCTGCGGGCAATGAGTATAATCCTTTAGGCATTACTTTAAAATCATTATGCAAGATCCACTTACTTGCTGAATAGTCGAAGGACCACGCATATGATGATGAACATGACTGCCATCGCCACAAGGACACCTATCATTGCCGGGTCAATGTACTTTTCCTGTTCGATCGGTTTGTTAATTGGGGCTGTGGAAGTGTAGAAAAATAAATAATACATTAACAACAGTTAAGGCTTTAAAAGCAAATACGTTTACTCACCACGGCATTCGACACTTCCATCTGGCTTGAAGAAGGGATTCCTCTCGAAGAGGCAGATGCAACGTCCATCGCGACATTCCGTTTGTTCAGTCATTGCTTCACATTGTTCACTGAAGAAGCATGTTTCGTTTACTTGGCGTTCTGAAAGTGGATACAGGCAACGAAGGGGAGTTAAGAGAAAGCGTAAAGGTCACCAAAGAAAATTTGAGTGCTCAACAGATACCCTTCGTTTCCTATTAATGAAAGATTAAAACTACACGATAATAGACCGCATTCGTTTTGGGCTGGTTCGTTGTCAAACATTTCCTTTCGATTAAAATCCATAATTTATTTCTTTTCTTGGCCCCGATTTCGGCCCCCGCGTCTGTTAGGTAAAATTTCCTGATCAGGCATTTTTGCTCTATGATGTAAATTTGGTATTTTAACAGTACGACATCGCCCTCCCTGCTCGTCCTTCCCTACTGGAGACCCATCATTGGGTCACCATTACCGGCACGTTGGGTTAATGCTAGCTGCTGCCTTGCTGGCATTTATTCTACGCCTCGTCGGAAAATCACTCGGACTCCCGCCAAAGCATTCCCATCAACCGTACATTTACCCACCGTAGGGGGTTTTCTCTCGGTAAAAGCCACCCCGGCGGTGCGAGCTTGTTGACATGGTTGTTTGCTTTGCCTCCTGCTGTAAGGGATATCCCCGTCGTTTGGGTAGAGGAACTATGCGACAATGGTAAACTGGGACGAGCCCTGTGGCATCGTTGTTGTTGACCGTTTACTTTTAGATTCATTGCACGGCACTTGATTTCATCTCTACGGGTGAAACACTTTGTCTACGCTAGAGGCTTAACAGTTTAAGATAGCTATGGTGAGAAATGTATCAGAAAATTATATATTTATTTTGCACGCTTTTCCGGTATGTTTGACACTATTTGTTTACCTCAAATACCGTTACCTAACAATTATCATAAAACTTAAAACGTATATTTTTATCAACCCCATAGGAAACACATTAAATAATCATCCCTCTTAATAAAATAAACATTCCAAAGTTTTAATCTGTTTCAATTATTTCTTTTTTTTTAGAAAAAAAGTTAGTACTGTATTAAAGTAATGTAGCTGTTGCTTGTGAATTAAAGTTTTTTTAGTTTATAGTATATCAAATTAATCGATTGCCGACAGATTCCATACATAATCTAGATCCCTTTAGGTCATTTGAGTTAAATCTCGCCTATTCAACGCTTAAATCAATAGAAGTTTCTGAAGGGAAATTCTACGCATTCCCTACCCCGCTTCGGGGAGAGAATTAATTAGTGTTCTCCGAATACGCTTTTTATGCCCAAGGTGTGCTTTCCCTTAACCTTGTGGATGAGACAAACCCCCACTACATAGTGTTGGCGATCGATGTCACGATATCGACATCACGAAACTTAAACCGTATGCGAGCCACCAACCAAACCCATCCATCCAACCGCATTGGCTCGCGGCAACCGATTAGAATGAACTTTGAAACGGTATCCACCCCATGTCGGACAATGCCGTGCCCAGCAGGGCCCACAGTAGAGTTTGCCTGCATCAATCCCGACGTCAGCTGGTCAAGGAAACGAGGCAAGTTAATTAACTTCCGATAATCTTGTCTCGTGTCAATATAATTTGCTACCGTTCCAAACTCCACACGAAGGGGTTTTCTACTGTTCGACTAGGAAGGTGCTGCCTCGCATACATCAAGCATGTAAACTGAGCTTACAGGGATTTTCGTTTTGATTAAATATTCTTTGGACGTGACGCTGGGTTTAACTGTTTAAATATTTGAAAGGTACATGTTTTTGTGGTTTTTATATTTCTTCTTTATCATGTCAAACTGTTCGTAAAATATTTTTTTTACATTTTTCTTTTTTTTAGGATGATCTACTTCATAACTTTAGTACATGCGGGAAACAACAGCGTGTAATAAGGAGAAATAAAGTTTTAAGCTCGCACTTGGAAAATTCCCACAGCAAAACCAACCTTCCAGCCACGTACTAACCATTAGTAACGAATTGGTCTGGAGATTGGTCAATTCCGGCTTCAGCGGACAATGATTTTTACTTTTTACCGCCACTTCCTGCAGCATATGCAAATGCTGAGCATTTCAAAATGTATCCTACACCGGACATGTCCACCGAAAACGTGGTGGTCATGTTGAGTATGCGTTGGTAAAATATTCATTTTTGCACCCGGGATATCCGATGTCGCTGCTGTGTGACCGACGAAGACAAGGGAAAGAGGTGTATTAATCCTGGGTCAATGCGAAATGGAAAGGGAACTGGTTGGGGAAAGTATACCAAATGAGTCAACGGTATTAATTTGCTGAGTGAAAGCATCTCTCTTATTTTTATTACTTAAATTAAAACATAAGTGTGTGTATTGTTAATGGACAATTAACAAGCTTAGTATAAATTAAAGAAGTGAGAAAAAAATAGCTTAAAATAAACAAATAAAAATTTAGTTTCACTTGAAGTTGTTTTCGACGTTGAAATATCAACTAATGGCCTAGACCTAAGCAGTTAAATAATGATGTCATCACAAACATTATTTAAAAAGATTTAAAAAAGATCGAATCTAGATCAGCGTGAAATAAAGTTGTTTTTTATAAATTGCCGAAATGTAATATCTTTCATTCATCTTAATATGAAATGAGAATGCAAAGAATTCGAACCTTCGTTAGGTTTTATTGTTATTCCCACTGCACAATGTCTGTTTCCATACTTGACATGCATTGGCATGTTCAGGAAGCG
>KE525316.1:124020-163618 GCA_000441895.2 Anopheles sinensis | reverse complement strand
AGTTTGGGTTAGGTATAGTCGTTAGAATTAGAATACAGATGGTCTTAAGTAAGCAAGCGACCGGTATAGTGACTTTTTCTCGCGATATCCGAAAGTGATCTAGTATGGAGTAGCACGTGGCGGAGAAGTGGTGGCCAATTTGAAACGGATAAAGGAATCGTTCACACTTTAGTTAAGTACTCACAATTGAGTTATTTATTTAAAGGTATTACCTACTCTCCCCGTATATTCTACTTCCATAAAAATAGCGTGCGGTAGGAAATAAACTACTATCGAAGCTCGCTTGACGCGAGCCCTCCATCCTAGGACAGAGAGAGTTTTTAATCTTATAAAACATGAACGACGAGGGATAGCAAACTGACGTCAATTTATGGCCCCGACAAGACCACATTAAAATATTCATATCATAGGCTAAATCTAAGTTGAAGCAAAACCACGAAGTTCAGTAAGCGATCGAAACAAATCATTCGCCTCGAAAGAGTAATAAACCAGCAAACTCTCACGTATCTGCAGTGGACCATGACATCAAATCTTGGTTTTGTACTTTGTAGAGGGCAGAGAGAAGCCTATACCATCCCAAGTAAGATGAAAGTTGATGTTTAGTTTAATAGTTGTTGTACCATTTTTATTGTTATTAAAACTAAAGAAATATAAAGACTCATCTCATCAGCAGTTTGACGATAATCCTTTCTTAACTAGCCACACAAAATGATAAAAAATTAGATAAATTTAGCTTTTAAATGAGCATTAAAACGTGAGAGCTTTACAACAATTCACGAAATGATGCAATTAAAAGTTACGGAGTTTTGAACCTTGAGAGGTGTTTGAACATATCCCAGAATAAATAAGCATTAAGGATAGTATTGCTACCATTATGAGGACATTCGCCCACGAGCAGCAATTTACAAAACCCCGAGATAATGAAAGCAATCGACCGAAGAAGCACGTCTTGGGCCAATCGAAACGGGCAACTAAATGAAAGCACTTAGTTTTAAATATTTTACACCTCAAAAGGCGTAAGAACAACACGCCCTTTATCTCCGAGGAAGGTGTTGCCGGGGATATAAGAATAACAAAAATGTACGCCTCTGAGCTGAAATCTCATATAATTTTCATAGGGACCATACTGTTCTTTACGTGAAAATCGCAGTCAGGTATTTGAAAGTAGCCCCGCACGGAATCCCCAAATCAACCCAAGCGGGTTTTTTCCGTTTTCCGTTAGTCCTGGGGTAGGCAGTATTGGTTAGCACCCTAACGCTCCCTGCGAAACCATACTATCTTTTTTCCGGTCTAAACTTGATATTTTGCCCTCCCCTTTGCCTTTTTTTAAAAGGGTAGTAAGCCTTACCGAGGGTGCTAAAAATGGCAACATAATCTTCCACAGTAACACTCACACGTGCTTACCACATGCCGGTTCCTTTGCCACCATCGGGTCGACTGTGTGTGTTCTTCCCAACCCAAGGTAGTTTACTTTGCAAAAACTTTATAAAAACCTTGCGTGGGTAACGCGTCACATAGCTGAAGGTGTTTTTGGGGGTTTGAACGGAAAGGATATTTTGCCCGAGAGGTATCCCTACGACCGGAACCAAATTCAATCTGGCAAAGTGTTGAGTGTATCCTTCGCCTCGGAGAAGGAGAAAATTCGGCTCACAAACCGCCCGGATACCGTGGTAAGCACTTTAAAAGGAATATGGAATGTTTGTTCCGGTTTTTAACTGCCTCGGGGTGGAATGCATACAAAATTTATAACCGATAAAACGTACGCAAATAGAAGTAAAGCGAAGGCGAATCGACAAGATACTGATAAAATTTCGATATCGTAAACGTGCCTGCGTCTCATGTACAATCATGTGTTTCACGCAGACTGCGTGGAAGTGGAAAACTTAGAAACGGTAGCTTTAGTGTGCCTCTTCTCCCAGTGGAGGTTGAGGCATTTTAGCTCTGTCCACCACAACACAACAGATTGTACCCGTCGGAACAGGGAAAACCTGACGCTTTTGCAAATTGAAATATATTCGACCGATAGCGGCCAACAGAAAAAGGCGTGTACAATTAGGTCCCGAAGGACCTAACCACTCCTCGTGTGAGTGGGAAACCTCGCGTAGCTGCAATTTGCAAGGATAATATCTAGTAATTAAGTTTATAGTCACTGTTGAGACTCGCGAGTGCCCATGTCGGCAACAAAGTTGGGCTAGTGAATGCATCATCGCAGTCCAGGTTAGAGGTTAATGCCACGCAGGGATGGTGCGTTCACATGTAGGTAATCATTAGAACGCGACAGCATCGATGATAATCCGATTAGCATTAAAACCGACGAGTATACTAAAATCTGCTTCCCAGATGTTCGCGTTGCCATCCTCTTACAACGTTTCCATTTTGTTTTTATTCCAACGATCCACTGATCTATAGTGAGAATCTGAGTTCACCGCGTGATGGTAAAATTACAGCAATTACGATAAATTTTATGTCCCTTGACACAAGGAATCAAAACAACTGAAAAATGCATTCACATACTTCATGCGAGTATTGACGATAAATTGACATTGATTTAACGACATTTAGATTACGGAACACGGTACAACGGTATAAATTTATTATGCAGAGCCATGTTTTAAATACTGAAATGCAACGCTTTTCTTGTGTTTTTTTTTGTTCATATAAAAATATGTTAAAAGAATTAAAAGAACCATCATTCCAAAAATATTTCAAAGAAACATGGGAACACGATAGCTTTAAACGACGATTTTAATGTAAATAAATTAACGGTGCTTCAATAGCCACACGCAGCGATACTCTAATTAAGTTACAAAACATGTTTCGTTGTTTCTCTTTTTTTACTCAAAGCGATTAACGCCAGCGAACGTTCGGTTTTTGCGATGTAAATTTTCCGTAGCCGTTTCGTGCTATCAATACCACCTCCGCCACCATCCCCTGCACTCACTGAGCAGTTTGGGCTTATGGGTGCGAATGAAAATTTTAAATTACAACTCAGCTGCCAATCTGCGAAGCCGCGGCAACAGCCTGCCAGCCGGCCTCAACCCATGTCTCAGCATCGTCCATCCATGCGTATGAAGGTGTCGAAAATTGGATACAAAGTATCGTGGAAAAAAGTGATAAACTCCAGCATGGGGGGGAATGGCAAGAGGAGGCAGCTAGGTACGGGGGACGAATGATGAAAATTTATGTCCTCCCAGCAACTGCACCTGAGCAAATCAGCGAGACCGCAGGACCCCAGCACGGTTTGGTGCTTGACGGCGCTCCGATAGGGCGGACGCCTCACCGTGAAAACCCTCGAAAAGTGGAAACCATGTCGCTGCACCACCACAACTTCGGAACCACCGCGTGTGGCCACCGAGGGCAATTATTTAATATTTCTAATGAATTTTCCCTTCATCCCCAGCACGGAAAACTGCTAAACGGATTTATTTTCTCCGTGGTCGAGCAAGAAAAACCAACCACACGGCGGACTGTTTGGCGTTAACTTTCCGCAGATGGTAAACTCAACAAAAAAGCTGTTAAATATGCCCTATTTTCTGGCAAAGGTGTGCTAAACGATGTCAGCACCGGGAGATCCTTGAGTTTTTGCTTTCAAGAGAAACTGCGCTGGAAGAAAGTACAGCAAGTGTGAAGGAAGTTAATACACATTTTATCATATCCGTAAAACCTATTTCGTGTTCAATTATGGGATTTCTTGTGTTGTAAAAAGATGTCAACATTTGTAGAAAATCAGATAGTGCTCTCTATTGCTCACTTGTAGCAATCCCTGATTTTGAATGCATGAAATATTTTCTAATATTATTTTAATGTTTAAATGAGAACAATTAAAACCGTTTAGAATACTCATGATCGCTGTCAAGAGTGATCGACATTTATCAATTCGAACAACTTCCAACGGAAACACGTGAAGCAGTTAAATTATTTTGATCAGGAAAAAAAATTCGTCTATTAGTTAATAATTGTGACTATATACTCTCCCTGCAAATAAAAAAATTCAAATCAATATCTTGTAAATGCTGCACTTAGTAAATAATTTCAGTTTGAGATGCTATAAAACTATCATATAAAAAAAATTACCAAACAAATCAATTGCACTTGATGTATCTTCAAGGATTAAGAAACCGTTGCAGATTCAGAAGTGAACAATCTATGGACAAAGTATCTTCCGTACTGATTTGTTCGGTGCTCTCCTGGTAAAATGATCCCTTTAATTGAAATCATATTTTCCTTCCGCCAAAGCCGATCTCTAGGAAAATACAGTGTGTATTTTTTCCGGTCCTACCATTGGCAGTGGATTACCCACGAGAAAACTCGCCCTCGAGCCACCAGTAGTTTGGAAGAAAGACATAATAAATCAAAACAGACCTCCCTCGGGAAACGCTCCGATGTTGCCTGTATCTCACTAAGCATCCATCAGCGGATGCAAACACACACTGAGCTCCGCTGAAAGATGATGTTCGCTATTAATCATTCCCAACGGAAGTGGGGGAAATGGCCACAGGATGCGCACGGGAAGGAAGTTAATGTGGAATGCCACAAGCAGGTTCGTTCGACGATACTTACCAAACGGTGCCGCCTCTCCGGTGCCCACATTTTCGTTACTGGATGTAGTCCAAGTTTCCTCGGGGGGCACGGTGGTCAGCTCGTCCGCCAGGACCCCACCGCTGGCGTCACCCACATCAACCCCGCTCAGTCGCGCGAAATCGCCGCAGAAAATAATCAACAGCAAAACGATCGGAATGCAAACGGAATGGTGGTTGAAAACGAAATGGCGCGAAACGACCGATCGCGCCGCTGGCCGTTGCTGCTTGGCCGCGCGACCGGACTGCGGGATGTGGCCGCTCCTCATACTGGTGCCCTTGTTGCTGCTAGTGATGCTGGTGGCCAACGCAATTGGTGCTCCGCTGCTACGGCTACTATGGCTGGTGCTGCTACTAAAACCCGTGCCCGGCATGGTCCGTGGCACGGTGCTTGACGATTGCGTCCTCGCTGGGGGCTCCCGAGCCCTCACACGATTGCTCATAGTTTCCGCTCTAGCTCCTCATCCATAGCGGATGGTGCCGCCTTTGATGGCTTGCTTTGCTAGCGGTCGGTATTTAGATGCCCTTTCTAAATTCTCTCGTCCCGTCGCTCGCTCGCGACTGCCCTCCGATATAAGTATTTTTCCCTCTCGGTGATCACTTTGCAAGGGATTATGTATTTCTGGCCGGTTTGCGTTTTTGATTTCGAGAACAGCACGAAAGTTGGTCCAAGTTGGTTAAGGCTGGCGGCGGGAGTCGCGCTAACGACAAATCGCCCGGCGGTCGTGGGATGTGTCCCAAAGCAGGATTAATGAGATTTGTTTCTCATTCGTTGTTTTTGCCCAGCGCGTCTCAGGGCGACTTTGTTTCCCCGTTGCAACAGGCGGGGCTTCGATATTCCTTTCGGCACTTACTGCTATCAGCTGCTCCCAGTTGGGTTCTGCGATCGGATTAATCTGTAAAATAAAAGAAGACGGAAAACATTAAAACCGTGAAAAAGGACATGGTAAGTAAAGCAAACAATAAAAACACACAACGCTTCTGGTAGGAGTAAAACATAAAAATACACTTTTCTTTCAGCCTTCGGTCTTCGCTCACGGCAGTCCCATTTCGGGGCGGAGGAAATTCTGTCCGCTAGCGATTCGGCCTGATGAAGCTTTGTGTTTTTATTTTTATTATCATTTGGAATAGTAGAGAATGGGAGAGCCCAACTTTTGGCCCATTGTTAAGGTGCGTGCAAAGCAGTCTACCCGGCCTGTAGTGAACGAAAGCTCAGTCCAGTGTGAGCGAGCGTGGTTCGTAATAATGAAACATTCACCAGCTTTCCTCTGGTGAAAATTGCACCCGAACACGCAATAACGCACCACCTTATATTTTGGCCCTTGGCGACCAAATCCTGACTCATTTCCTTGCAGCACTTTTTTTCCATACGGTGCGTAGAGCAACCGACCTGCCGGTAAGTTTTTCATTATTTTTTTATGGTTTATATTTGCGGAAACTGGAGGCTAGAGATACGATTTGCTTTTTTTGCGTGAATTTTGTCCAATCTAAGTTAAAGTCCCTCGTAGAGAATCTATGGTGATGATAAGTGTTATCAGCTGTTGATTCCTTACTTAGTTACTTTGACGAAGCTTTAACCAGTAAGCAGATCTAGACCTGAAGAAACTCCATCCGAGACCGCTCACGGTCACATGCCAAACGGGTTCAGTTCCGTATCCCGGCTTATATTGGCTTATTATATGACTCTGGGCAATCTAAGAAGATTTGATGGACTGGGTCGTCTAGTGTGACATGACCAGCCCCCAGAATCAGACGAGTCTAGTTCTTTTCACTACAATGAGATTGTTGTATATCAAGAGCTAGTCATTGAAGCTTTTTCATTGCCTTTTCTCGTCCAAACTCCTCCTGAGCTTTTTACTCTTAGATACGGCTAAGACGGTTTCGTCAGGATGGTGATCTGAATATCCTGGGAGTATTCAGCTTCGATTCCCTTGATCAGTTTCCAGAATGGTGCATTTTTCTCATACTTCAATAGTTTAAAAATGGACGAATTCAAGTGCTCTGCAATAGGTAGTAAGACATTTAATCGTTTATCTGTATAGCATGACATCTCGCCTTTTGATAGTTTTTTTTAGCGAACCGGACGAGTATGTAACATTCGTCATTCTTACTAGTCTGATTTTTTTTACCGTAGAGCCGGTACCCTTAGTGGTGTGGTGTTTGATTCTTTTTGGTTCGCTGCCTTATAAAAAAAATCTACCTTTAAAATAATAGCTAAATGTTGTGCCAGAGTTTGGCGAAAGACATATGTTGAGTCTAAGTTTCCTAGGCTCAAAAGATAGCATACGGTTTCCCGTATGTCTTCGTATCGTAAAGAATCGTTCATGTGACAGCATGAGTGGCAGAACAATGGAACGTGCAATTTGTCGTTCTAGACTTGTTAGACACTTGGCTCTTGGCTACAATTAAAATAGGAAAGTAGTTTTACAACCTTACTCTCTCTAGTCTTTTCTCACTGCTGTGCCTTCACGGGTAGCATCATATCATTTCCAAAGAAAGCTGTCACTGCGCTGACACCTTTACCGCGCGATTTTGGGTCCGTGCTACCGCGTGCTAAAACGCGGGCAAAAATTTGTAGGGCAAACCGACAATATGAGGCGTACTGCTCAGATGCACCCATACCATACTGTAGTTGTCGTAGGTGGCGAATGGGTAGCATTTGGTATTCATGAAAAGCAAACAAATAAAACGGTTTCCATTCGTTCCCTGTCAAGCGTCCTCCGCAAAACGCCCAACTCGCGTACACCGGCGTTTCCTCGGGGAAAGCTTTTGTTTGGCAAAGACCATCTTCGTTTTCATTACCACCGTTCTAAGACCTGTTCTGAAGACAGAATCAAACCGATAGGCCGTAAAGGTGAGTGGGTTTTTAAGTATATTTTTAAACTCTCCTCACGCGACACAGTCATAACATTCCGCGAATAATTTCGGCCTGCCAAATGCCATGGAAAGGTCAGTGGCTAAGGTGGGATTAGCAAATTGAATTAGAGCTTTCTAATAGCTTCTGAAATTGTTGATTCAAGTGATTCTTTTTAATTATAAGTTTGCCCAGGTGGTGATATTTTAAATCTAGCATTTGTTACACTTGTATACCACAACGATGAAATGAGTTTTGTTTAAACATCTTATTATAGATATTGAAGCTCGAACTTTTTTTCTAGTACTCCGATACCATAACATAAGTTTTATAACAACGATTCAATGGCGTTTTAGAAAAGGACGAAAACTATTTTAAAATAGTCTACAAGAAAAATTCAAGTGAATAAATGATCTGGTTAAAAAATCTGTGCAATCGAAAACGAGTTCATCCTTATAATACGTATCGTTTCGGCTCTGGAGTTAATTCCATAGGAATATAAATTAATTACAGGAAAAAGTTCAACAATTTGCTAGCAGCAAAACCATTTAATCCGACTATGGTTTCCCATTAGCCACCAAGTCTACTACCTAGGGATAGTGTCACTAGCGGTTGTATCGGAAAACATTAGCATTAGCATACGGAGAAAGATCTTTCGTCGCCCGAACACATCTAACCAGGACGGGCATGTCGATAGTTGCAAACTTTTGTGACATCTCCAGTGGGCCATGAAAAATTAATTTTTACCCTAGCCTCCAACTGCCATAAATCATCACCCGAGCACTCGGAGCCGCTGAACACTGAGCCGAATGTGTATGAACATGGCATAGGATGGAATGGCACGCACGGAAACGGAAAAACATCCGTACTCAAGGGAAATGAATCGTACAAAAATGGGCTCCGCTATCGGTCGTTCATGAATTTTATCCCTTTTTTCTCTCTTCTTCAATCTGTTGGATACCCAAATAGTTGTCTCTTACCCCCGTCGGTACGCTTTCTTGTAGATTAATTCCCCCAGGGTGGAATAATTTTCACTTTCTTTGACGCAATCCACACTGATCTCGTTGAGTTTGTGACTTGTACGGTATCTGTCACTATTTTACTGCAAACCGGTCTGTATTTTGACAATTTCCAAACGTCGGACAACCACGTGGTATTGATTGCTCTGCATAGCACTTTGTTTTATTTATTTTAGATTAAGGCATAGGATGTTTTGTCCTGTTAAACCAAACCGCATGCCAAAATGTTGAGGTTTTATTATTTACATCAATCGTGTGCATCCTTGAAAGCACCGAAAAATTATGCACAAAGAAGGTTCAGCCAACGCCACGACTGTGGTTGCAGGAAGACAAAGGATTGCTTTTGCTGTGGTTGCCGGTCTACAAAAAGGCATGGCACAATCCTTCTTAAAAGTGGATACTCATGGTGAGGGAACATTAAATAGGTGACGTTGTTTGGCATGCAGTCACAATTTATGCGGCTCCATTTTAAAACCAACCCACATACGCTAAACCATGTGGTTCGGAAATGAATCGTTGGAGCTTGTTGTACCGCGCAACCAAGTCACAGGTTCCTCAACCCTCCCGGTTTTCCTATGGATACAATAATCCATCTCGCTTGTCGTGGGATAATTGGAGCAATGTCGTGAGCTTGTTTTGGCACGCCATGGCATTAAATCATAATGCCGACGGTTGTGATTTTTTTTAAATCGCTTGAGTTAGTCGAGACGACACAAAGACGGTACAATAGATTTGGAGTTACTTGTTCTGCAATTACTGTGGAAAAGAGCAAACGAAAAAATATTGGATATTTTTAAAATTTGTGAATTATTCAATCAATTATCAATGAAATTCAACCATTTTGTGTCTATAACAGTTTCCCTCCGTGATATGATTTCATACCACTCGTTATATGAATATTAATTCGAAAAGGAGCGTATTTCACTTATTTCAAAGAGATCTAAAAACAGATATCTGTGCCTTATTCTCGAGCAAACTATTGAAAATAAGTTCTACTTTACAATATCTTAACTTATTGGCATTGCACGCTCCTTTCATATGGTCAAAGATATATTGACGATTTAAATCTTTTAAAACAAATCACAAAAAGTAACCAATTGTTTATGAAAAAGCTTCAAGAGAAACCATTATGGTCATACTTTGGGCATTGTTGTTTTATTCTATTTTTAAGGTAGATATTGCAGGTCGTACTTTTTTTATGTTTTTTTTTTTGCCGCCAGTGCCTATCGGCAAATTTTTGCTGCCAGTGCCTGTCGGCAAATTTTTGCTGCCAGTGCTTGTCGGCAAATTTAATAGAGGTAGAATGGCAAGAATAATTTATTATTAAGAAAGAAGCTGCATGGTGTATCTGTTATCTTCTCTTTCTCAAATTCACACAATTTAGAGGGGTTTCTTCACCTTTTCCGCGGGAAAATTGAGGAGTAATATTCATTGGCTTTTTCGTGATTGATGATTCCTGGTGATTATTTATGGTTTTCCAATATTTATCACAAATTAAACAAGGTTAATTTATGGTTCTCTCGTTTTGTTGATTTTTTCCAACAAGAGTATTTTTTCGTACTACGCGCAGATACTGGATAATGGAAAACCGGAATGGGTATAAATACATACAATGTCAGAGACGAACAAACAAAAAACCTTCGTTGCCTTCCAGTGCAACTTTGCCAATAGCTTTGACGTTTGCATCGCATCTAGGAAACCCGCAATCCGGCAAGGCCCCATATCACCATCGCCAGCACAAAGCTATCGATTAAATAACCATGTGCAACCATGTGCCAACTGAACGGAGGGAATTCCGGCTTCAGTCCTTAGGGTTCGTGCCAGAACTGCTTCTTCTTGTGCCGGGGCGTATTTCACGCGCCAGCCTATGGTGCCCGATTCGGTGGAGAAATTTCCTTCCGGTCAATCGATTGGTTTTCCTTTCGCTAGGAAAAATGGAATCACTTTTTGGGCGCTACTCGTTAGACGTCACAGAAATTCGAGCATCTAGCGAAAAGCTCTATTACAATATTGAAATCAAACTTGAACGTTATCGTGAGCAAGCGTTTAATTGTTCCTTATGAACTTTCTCTTACAGTTGCTTTTGGGAAGCTGTTGGTTGCTTGTAATTATTCGCGAACGCAGCTGAACGGAGGTGTCCGCAAAAGTAAAACTTCTGCATTACGTGCGCGTAGATCAGCCGATTTGCGGATTTCCATGCCAAATTCGACACTGTGGTAGCTTGTCTTCAGCTAGAGGCCGTGCCATCGAATGATTTATACGGTGGCGCATTCCGGTTTGCACTACATAACATTCCATTCGATTTTTGCTCCTACACTTGCGTGCACTTCGAGGCCTAAAGAAAATATGCACCCATGCGGATGGTTCTCGATTCAAATGTAGAACGTGACGTGACGCACATAAGAGTTTATCATTCTTTTTTTATTTACAGTCATTGCTTTTAGTCTTCACGGTTTCAAAATTTCATCTAAAAAGTCCTATAACACATTATGCAACACGAACTTATCGTTTATAAGTGAGAAAAAATAAAAAGTTGGTTAAAACTTTAGCCGTGCAGAAAATGATATTGTACATGTTAAAACATCAATCTGAAACCATTAATCGTTTCACACTATCGGCGATAAGCGTAACATTTTCCAGTGGTGTCGAGCAATATTCAACATGTGTCTTGTGACACAATCAACCAACGTTCCAATTGCACCCTAAAGGATTCTTTAATGGATACCAATGAACAATCATCTGGTTCTGCTTCGACAGTTTTTCTGGGATAAGATACCGCATTTATCGAACCCAAGCGGAACAACTGTTCGAGGTTTCAAACGACGCCCAGAAGGATGATAACGAGGATACATTCATCGTTGCGTATACTTCACATCTAATCCCATGGGTACAATTTGTATTCAAAACATTGATTTCTCAAAATCAATGCATGGGTCCAGGAAGTGTTAAATTACGAAATTTAATGAGATATGTTTTCGATACAACTATTTGTTACAATGCATGGAAAAGATGCACTAGGGAAAGATCTAGGGTCCTATAAATGCGTGATGGCACACACAACAGTTGAAGGGACAACTTCGCAAGGGTATAATAACTGTACGACTCGATTAGAACATCAAACCCCTCGGGCTTGGGCAAGCAGGTTAAAAATAATCCTCACACTTGTTTGTTGGAATTCTCCTTAAGTTATTCTTTTTCGGTAAAACACCTCAATCTTTACGAGCAGCGATTGATCCACTCGTAAATCTGTTATTTGATTGAGTATCTATTTCACGGTATTTACTCTACGCAGTACACGACATTTACTTTCGCTGTAATACAGCAAACGCTTGGGGAGTGATTTTCTTTGTTTATGCGATGGTTTCTCTAGCCAAAAATTTTCCAACGTAACGCGATCGTAAATTTGGGTCGCATGATTGAAACAACAACCATTGACACACTGTGTGGCCTATTTGGTGGACTACCATCTTTGGTGGCGAAAAGTGTCTAGAATGGGTAGGATATTATCATGATACACACGCACATACCCAAGAGTTTTGGCTTTTACAACATTTCAATGTCACAAGTTTTATATGAAATGTATCAAATTTTACTACTATCTTATTATCTACTGTATCTCTTACGCAGCAATGTCTTTGGAACACGTTTCTATTACATTTTCTAATTCTTTTCTGCAGCATTAAAAACAAACAGTAGGAAAAAATAAATGCGAGAAAAAAAATTCCTTTGTCGCCGTAGAATCCCCCTGATTTACATTATCTCCAACTTAAGATTTAACAAACAGAGCCTATCGACAATCTTGCACAAAGAATTCAAAATAGGCTTTAAACAAAAACTGTGTAAAATACAGATTTGAGACGATGCTAAAAACTTTATTTACCTTTGTCCGTTTCTGTGGTTTTTATTTTGTACCAGTCCTTTGTTGTATTTCCAGCCGACGGCTGTCTAAATGGAGACGCCTGGTTGCAATAACATCACGCTCTGTGCTGACGCCGATGTCCTGTCACTACTACCACCGGATCCACTAAACACACTCAAGGAAGGTACGCGACGCACACACGGAAACGCACACATGTAAAAATACTGAACGCAGAGGTCGCAACTTACAGTAAAGGAGCTTGGTGAAGTAAGGTAGAAAACGTCAGAAAACTTAGCGGAAAAACTAGCAATCACACCACAGTGAATCTGTGCCTGTATCGGTGCCGGAAAGAGCACAAGCATACATACACCAGTAGCACCGCCTCAAGTAACGGCAGTAATGAAGGGGCTGAACTGCAGAACGCAGTTTAAAAAGCTCAGACAAATGCTGGGGAAAAAAGTTAAAATGCTTCTTTGCTGCATTTCCACCTTCTTCCGGTTTCTAATACATACATGTTTCATGTGTGGAATTTATATGGAATCAACAAAACATTTTTACACACAAAACCGGTGAAAGATTCAATTATTCCAAACCAAACAATTTGTTTTAATTTTGCTGAACTACAAATAGTTAAACTCAAGAAGTAATCCATACTGCGCCGCGAATAATTGAAACACAAAACTTAACTTTACGGTTTGAAAACGCTTTTTAAGAAATATTTGCAAAACTATTTTACACTATTCTAAACACAATACAGGTTCAAAATGGAAGAAGATAGACAGTATAGATTCTTATTCAAGATGCAAATTTTGTTCGGGAATAGTTTTTCTGCTAAATTTTCTAGCCCGGTTTTTTTTATATTCGTTGGATTGTATTGCTTAAGCTCTGTTTTTTACATCCCGTCACAACACTTCTCCGGACCTCGTCGTAGGCTCCGTGAACGAACGCTCCAACTATCACACATCACACAGAGCCTCGTGCACACGCTTTATTGTGGAGCTCATTTGTTAGGCGTGTAGCGAAACACACATCGAAAAGTTAAACATCCGCAGGATTCAAACACTGCCGCAGAATAGCGGCATCGAGCCCTCCATTCGGCGTTCTGGCCGCTAGGGTTTTTTTTATTGCTCGCTTTCGTGGTGAGTATGCATGTTCGCTTACCAATGATGGTTGGTTGGTTTCCGTCACATCGACCGCTGGGTCATTGCACGTCACACACAATCCCAATTGGAGGCATGCTCGTGCACGCTACGGCCTACGGTATCCTTTAACTTTTCTTTCTCCTTTCCTAGCCACAGTAATCCAAACTCGACCACCACGCGTTGACTACGTCCACCGGACTGACTAACTCCCGGTCGGATGGAAGCTTACGAACCGCGGGGATTGTTCCAAAGGCTACCTCATGCCGTCTCACTTCATCCGTGCTTCACGGTCTATGATGCAACACGCTCCATTTCAATCCTTGGGAACCGTCCCGAAGCTCCCGAAGCTGACTCAAGCGTGTGGAAATTGTTTGGTCGCCGACTGGGTCAATTTCATCTCGAACGTTTGTCCTGGCAAGTGATTTTACATGCGCTCGCACAGCCACACTTGGCAACACACACACACACACACACACACGTACATACACAATGTTGTTGCCGCACTACATTTCACAATAAGATTATGGAAATGATCGCACAAGTTACAGCCTTTTACTTGCAGCACGTACCTACTGCGGCCGATTGGTTTGGTTGACTACATGAACGAAGGACACAGTAAGCACAACTGATTGAACAATGCCACTAGCGGACAGCCTGAAGCGCCATGTCCCGATACCATCGGAGTTAAAATACTGCAGCGCCGTAACAGTCGAGCGACGATACACGATCGGCGGGGCTGCGCACGCGCCCCTGGTCAATAAACATTCGGAAACCAATAGGGCCGACTGTGGCACTCATCGTGGGTTGGTGCTCATGTCTGCCGAAGGTGCAAAATTGTGCGGGAATCGAAACGCATCCCATCATGTGTCCATGCTGGAAGCTTCAACTGTTTTACAACGGTCGAAATTCGATAGCTCCCTGCAGTGTCTCTACTCAGGACACCTTGTGTATCCTGTGTTTAGATGCGGTCAAGGATCTTGTGTTTCAAAGAGGCATGGCGCATGCTAACGGTTATGATGACCAAATACGGTTGTTGGGATTGAAAACTGTTTCCTTTCATTTAAATTGAACTAACAATAACAATATTATTTGTACAGCTTTACATTTTTGGCTTTTCTATGAATATTAGAAAAATAGCTTCCAGCATTAGAAAGAAATAAATAATTGAAACCTATTATAAATGTTTCGAAAAAAATTGTTGTACACATCGGCGTTGATTTTAGAACGATCCGAATAACTTTGTTTTCGCTCAACTTTCAAATTTAATTTTATCAATTAGTGCCGATGTGTCAAACTCATTTCATTAGCGGGCCGCACTTATACATTTCCGATGATTTGCGGGCCGCAAAATTGAACTTGAAAAGAAAATCAAAATTGTATAGCAAAAATAAAATGTACAAAAAATCACTTTCGATATCTTTCATTTACTTGTGCCGTTTGCAAACTTAATGTACTCAGATGATTTAAAAAAAATATTCAATTTTTCGGAAAATAAATTAAATTAAAACAAAAATAATTAATCGCAATAAATTCTTGTTGGGCGCATCCAAAGTCTACAAGGGATGCATGCGGCCGCCAGTCTGACATACCTGAATTAGTGTTTTATGATATTTCAAGATTCGAGATTGTTCATTCTAACATCGTCTGAATGGAACCCATATTGAAGGTTCTCTTCACTAATAGAAACGATTATTAACTTTACTTTCAGTATTCGATGTTTTGACGCAGCAGCTAACAACACAAAACTATTTTCAAAACATAACGATTATTAAATTTGGCTAAAAAACTTATTCACCATTGCAAATGCATATAAAGCATTGCTTAGTCAATTGGTCAACAGAACTGTTCTTTGTGTAATTTATGATTAAGTAGATTAATTTGAATTTATACAAGTAATGCAAAAGTAACATTATTAATTAACTACTATTATTGCTGATGATGTGATATTATCGAGAATGTTGCAAAATCGAACGTGGCGTTAATGGATTTATGGTTTTTATTTACAAGTACAAACGGTATAATGATCGCGTGGAGCGATTTGAAGGCTACAGACACCGACCTTAAACTCCTGGTGCAGAAGCTACAATACTGGACCAAAATGTGCCATAGTTCTTCACAACCGTGCCACTGAAAAGGGAAAAATCAAAAGCATTAAAATATATGTGTTCAAATAGCATTTTAAGTTAAATTTACTCCAACAACTCAAATGATGCGTGCAATGCACAATCCAAAACACCTTTTGCGGTCCAACGTATCGTACGCATTCGCTAAAAGACGCAGCATCAAAGAGAAAATGCTGGATCAAATGTGTCTTTGAAGTGAACAGAAATGCTGCAGACAGCGTATCTCAATCAGGTCAACACCGTGCAATGATTTATGGGCCACCGGAGAAACCAGTTTATGTTCAGATTCGTTCATAAAAATTCATACCGATCGCCGACGTGCCAATGACCGTTGAACATGTCAGCTGTTATGGAACATTGAAATACCCACACTCAGTGAATCTCTATGAGACAAAAGTATTGTGCAATCTGTATCCAAAAATACTACATGGCCATGTGCTTACATGTGTGATCGTTTGTTTGCTTCAGGGCAGTTTAAAAGTGCAAGTTGACGAAGTTTAACAACCTTTGGCACAAACCTCAAGCCAAACCGGTTCGTATGAAGATTGATTGAACAGGTTTTTATTTGACCTGGACTGACCTACTAATACACTGCCAACATTTGCCGTATAAAAAACTCGAGCAGTTGCTCTAATGCAACCACTTTCTCAATCTGTAAGTTTTGTCGAATGGTAAGCGATCTTCAATTGCGTGCAGTTATAGTCTTTCAGTTAAACACTACGAAAAACATCGTTATACACAAATCGGGCGTGGCATGGTCAATACTTACGTAAAGTACACCTGACCCTGGCGATCCTTCGGAGCCTGCCAGACGAAGGTGGCCTGTTGCTTGTCCCTATTGTCTGCATGTGTCACCGAGGAACACTCCGGGATAGTCTTAGTATTCGGGGTCTCGTACCACGAACCGATCCATTCATTAGTCTGGGCATCACGAGCTTGCAGGAAGAAGCCACGGAAAACATCCTGATGTCCATGTATCGTAACCTGTATCTGTGTTCCGGGACCGTACTGGCTGCCGCTAGCGGTCAATTGATATGGCAACGTGGCTAAACTTTGACTACGGGCCGCACCGTGATTTGGCTGGTTAGTACGACTTTTCACACAGGTATCCGCCGGCGCACCATCGGGAAAACCTTCGGTTTCTGCAATAAGCACCAGACAGTAGGCAACAAGTGTCGCCAATGCACAATAACTCTTTTCACGAGACAGCATTGTATGACCGTCGAAAAAAAACCTTTACTATATTATTTAAGACTTTGAATAGAAAGATCGGTAGATGTAGACTTTTCAAGAGACCACCGTCGACTAAACGGCCAAAGAATTCAAAGGTGCTGCATTTATACCGCAAACTCCCTTCTCGAACGATCAGCCTAAATCATCAAAATAAAACGGGGGGAGGCTTAAGTCGGAGCTTTCCAGCCGCGCCGCCAAGGTGGGGACAAGCAATTATGTTTTCATCTAAGAAAACTGGCTAGCTGGCACTCGAAATGGTGAATGAACTTATGAAAATTGAGCTCATTTCTTTGCCACCCATCGGTGAATGGACCATTAGAGACCCCAGCGGCCCCGAGCAGTTGAGCCGCTTCAGTTATATGCGGCTATAGTGCACGTTGTGCATGAAGATCACGCATTTCGAGAGCAACCTTCAACCTGCCTGTTGGTTGGAGTCAGACACGGGCGTTTTTCATCTCATATTAAACCTTTTCGAGAAGGTTTTTTTCTCGAGGACAAGGTAGATTTCCGAGGATAAATCGTTTGCAGTGTCAAGGAGCTTTTCTCTTCATAAATTTAATTTTTATTATATTGCTAAAATGTATTAATCAGCAGTTTGATCGGTTTGCATATTATTTATCCACTTAACTAGCTTGGCTTAACAGTCTTGGCACGAACACTGATGAGAAAATTTTATTTATTCATTTATTTTTTCTTTTTGAATCATGATCTGAACAACCAAAGTGGAAGCAGAAGTAGGACATTTATAAGTAGATAAGAAACCTAACGTTGATAGAACAATAAATTCAATGCGTTGGATTGAGATGCCTTGTGTCTAGAAAAGCTCAATGATCTTGCGAAGAGAAATTGTAACAGTCGAAAATGATAAATATTGTGATACGGAGATGATACGTATACGGATACGGAGTGAAGGTTTCACGAGTCACTAAAAGTTCTACTACTTTACCAACATAATGCATGCATAAGTAAAATAGGATTAGATGGTATGAACATAATGATTCGCCCTCTATCAAATTGCATTCTGCAAAATGCATAAGAAAACCTGTTTAACCCGTTTAACTGCCCGTTTAAGTTTAAACTTCAATTATCCACGTGCAACGGACAACTTTCATTAATCGTCTAAATATTGTATATAAATTGACCCATTATGCATATCGTCTTTCACTCAGAGACCGAAAACCGGAAACCTATAACCCGCCCATCCACGGCTCTAATCTAATCTGCACACTGTTGTTTGCGTCGATTGGCCGTACGAGTTCTGTTGTTACGGGACGCCGTTGAACCGTCGATCGCAACATATGTAGTCATTTTACTGTAACTGATCCAGTTTGTCTCTTGTAAATTGAATTGTAATGGTGTTCGTGGCTGCTTGCCAGAAAAACAACGCATACTCGTGGCCATGGGGTACGATCGAACATACGGCACAGAATGCAGTTGGTACTGTCTGATAACCGATCATCCGCTATCGGCCCTTCTGCGTAATCGCAAACTATCGGAACACGAGAAAAACAACCCCATGTAACGTTACGTAGGAGCCCAGAACAAGTGAAAGCGAATGGCCTCTCGACGGCTACTGATAAGTGCTGTGCATCATGTATAAGTGCGCGTACGATGCGGCGTGTAACGGCCAAGAGTTGCGCGCACTTGTACGAAGAGAATATGCATGACGACCATGAATGATTCTACTGTGTTTGTTCCTCCGTCGAATCCTATCTAAAGTACTTCGTTTGGCCTGTTGACAAACGGGTCGTCGAGGTTGCCAACCATCGGTCCCGTTTCAATCCCGCGCCCCACCTCGTCTGGTAAACCGGTTAGAACGAGTTCATCTTCATTGGCAGACGGGCGCGGTGATGATCGTCGGACGGGTGTTGCGGGTATAAGTTTGCAGATCGGCACTAGGGCAAGTTTGTGGTTACTGTAGCTACCGCATTCAGGAACCGACGGGCAATCAACGCGGTCGTAGCAACGGCTTGCTCTCCGAACAAGTATTCTCAATTGTCGTACGTCCGCGAAGGTCACGGAAGGAAACAGTGTAGGAATACTTCATTCCCCTGCGGATCAGTGCATTGCAGAACACGATGGTCATCAACTTTGGCGCTGGACCGGCCAAGCTACCTCGCGAGGTGCTTTTGGAAGTGCAAAAAGAGCTCGTCGAGTATGGGACGAGTGGTATGAGTGTGATGGAAATGTCGCATCGTGGAAATTTCTACGTTGCGCTCCACGACGAAACGTTGGCGCTGGTTAAGGAACTACTGTAAGGGTTTTCGAATACTTATCTTTAAAAATATAAGAAAAAAAAATTATAATAAAACTATCTTTCTTTATAGCGATGTGCCCGATAACTACAAGATTCTGCTCATGCAGGGCGGCGGCACGGGATTATTCGCAGCCGTTGCCATGAATCTTATAGGCAAAACGGGAAAAGCGGATTACTTGGTAACGGGCAGTTGGTCGACCATGGCAGCGAAAGAAGCGGCACGGTACGGTACGGTCAACTGGGTACTGCCGAAGCAGGACAAGTACACCGGCATTCCAGCCCGCAAGGATTGGAAGCTTGATCCGGAAGCATCGTACGTGTACTACTGTGATAATGAAACGATCGGAGGTATTGAGTTTGATTCCATCCCCGACACGAACGGAGTACCATTAGTGGTGGATATGTCCTCTAATATGCTATCTCGGCGAGTTGATGTTAAAAAGGTAAATATTTGTGGCGCGCACGGTACGGAGAAAGTTTTAATAAATTTCCCCTTTTTCCTCTAACCATTAGTTCGGCGTGATATTTGCCTGTGCACAGAAAAACATAGGTCCTTCGGGTATCACACTGGTGATAGTGCGAGAGGATCTGATTGGAAATGCAATGCCGATTACGCCGACCATCTTTGACTTCAGTATAATCGCGAAGGCGAATTCGATTAGCAACACACCACCAACTTTTATGTAAGTATATTATAACGGACCACGAGAACGTAATCAAGAAAATAATCACAATAATCTCGAACCACTTGTGCCTTTCGCAACGCTTTCACTTATCTGCTTGTTTCTCCGTTATCATGTCATGTGTAGCATCTACGTAATGGGGCGCGTGTTTGCCTGGATCAAGAGGCATGGTGGCGTGGACGAGATGTACCGGCAGTCATTGAGCAAATCCCAGCTCATATACGATGTGATTGCCAAATCGGATGGATTTTACTATTGTCCCGTCGATGCAAAAGTTCGCAGCCGTATGAACGTCCCTTTCCGGGTAGGAGGACCAAGCGGTGACGAGGAGCTGGAGAAACTATTCCTGAAAGGGGCCGAAGCACTCGGTATGCAGCAGTTGAAGGGACACCGATCGGTCGGCGGTATCCGTGCGTCGCTGTACAATGCGGTAACGATCGACGAAGCAAAAGCGCTGCAGCAGTACATGCTCGATTTCTTGAAGAAGCATCAAAAACCATAATTGATGCTATGCAACAGAGATTTCTTTATTATTACTGCTTTCACTCAATTGGTGTCACCTTATCTTAGCAGCTGAAACATGATCATATTAAATAACATTTTCCTGGCGAAAAATGTCATCCAAAATACGTTCCAGTGGTGCATTGGTGCCTTTCAGATTATCACACACTTTTTTAGCCCAAACGAAATATTCGCGGCATCTTTCGTCGGTCCAGTTCTGCGGTTTGCAGCGCTGCAAATCGCGTAGATTGTAAATTTTGTCGGCAAGTTTTACCAACTTAGCCTGATGACTAATGGTAAGTGCGTGCTCTATTTGCAGTAGCTTTCTCTTTTCCTTCGGAAGCGTCTTGTCATCCGTTACCTCCTGTACAATCGAGCGTACGGTGGCACCAAAATGCGTTTCAATTTCTTCGAATGTCGTGTCGGTATCTTCAACTGTATCATGCAAGATAGCTGCCTGAAGCACATCGAAATCGGTTATTCCGGCTTCGGCAGATAGAATTTGTGCGACCCCTAAAACGGAAGAATACCGGTCAAGCGCTTAGGATATAATTAACTGCATGACTAACTCACCTATCGGATGGTTGATGTAAGGGGTTTGCTCCGTGTCTTTACGGCGCTGATTCCGATGTTTGATCGCAGCAAAATTGATGCACTGCGTATAGATTTTCAACAGGTTTTCTGATTCAGTTTCCTTCATGGTGTTGCGATAACTTTTTGTAATCAAACCACTTATCTTCAAATACGCAGATGTTTTGTTATTGTGGTAACCGAGGTTCCTACATTCACAAGGTAGCGTGATAAGCAACGGTTTGACTTTTCGCAACTTGACATTTCGATACCGAATGTTTTTAGTTTTTCAAAACAAGACAAAGAAGAATATTTACAATTCACACTACGCAACAAAACAAGCAAATTGAAAATTAAATCGTTGTTATGAGTTTATTAGCACGTTTTTTTTATCACTTCACTCGTCACAAACTTCAATTGCTATCATAAGGTCGTTCGGAGGACGATGCAATGTTGGATTCTGTTATGAAAAGCGTCAGATTTCGAGATGAAAAATATCACAAATACAACCATCCCTCAAGTCCGTGGTAGCAATTGATAACTCGTTTCGCTGGAACAGTACAGTCCTCTGGAGTCCGTGAAACGCGTTGGAAACGTTCCTCACCTATCTAGCCGATTGAAGCGATTGTTAATTGTTGTCTGACTGCTGTGTGTAGTGCAAAATCTCTGTTCAATTTTAAAAAATATCAGTTGCCTGTATAGCTACTTTTAAATCGTTGGAGTTTTCGCAAAACAACAAACGTAAGTACTGGAACCATTTTGGTGTGTGCCTGCTAAGGCAAGTCAATTCTTACCAGGAAGATTATCTGAATGCATAGTTTTTTATTCGCTACATAATTTGCAATCATATAGGTATTCTTCTGTGACGGTTTTGTGACTCTGTGCTAGTCAATGCAGGTTAGCAAATCTTAATTCTATTGTTTATAACACGATTCAAACACGTTCGCTTTGTTTGACCTCTGTGTGACCTCTATGTGTGTAACGTAACGCTTACCGAAGTTCATAGTAACGCTTCTCAGTGAGATGTGTGCGTGAAATTCCATAGTAATGACCGGCTTTTGTAGAACTGAGAAATGCCGGTACGTAGTGAAGAGTATTGAAATTCACATACTAGGTAATCATTTTGCAAATTAGCTTGTAATTCCCGGCGGACGAGGATCGAGCGTATGAAACGCAAACGAAAATAAAATGAATGATAGTCACATCAAATATGATGCTGCGCGAGGTTACCTTTGGGAGGATATAATTTTTTATCATACGCACATCATCGCACGAGTTCTTCCTTCCTGCTTTACCAGCCGTAAAGCAAATGACGCACAACTGTATTACTTTTCTCACGTGCCACTATTCGTGCAAGTTCGATTCCATATGCGCCAGTCAGTCGTTGGTTGTTCTTCGATGCTGTTGTGTCTGCCGTTGTTAGTTAAAATTGTGGTGAAGATTCAATCGTTTTAATTCGAAGTTTCGGCAGGAAACTGCAAATTATCTTCTTCGTCAATCCTATCCGTAAAATTGTGCAACGTTCCGGCGCTGAATTTTAAGCATGGAGGTACAAAGATTTTTATGAGTCTCATAGTTTTACAAGTGTAGTTAATATCTACGAATAGATAAAATTCAAAGCAAAACTAAAAGACTTAAAACAAGACTTGCATCTATGCCGAACTCCACTTCAGTTTCGATGAGTAACTGTAACAGTGTTGGACAAACAATCCATTTTTGCTTGCTGCACAAACACAACGATAAGTGCCAAAATCATATGATTCAACTACCGGCTCAAAAGACAAGGGTTCCGAAAATTTTCATGGAAAGGGTACGGTGCATACAATCTAATACAAGCTAAATATTCAGTTTACCGTATGTTGCATTTTTGTTGAAGAAATACAAAGCAGCAAAACATGAATCAGTCATAAAACAAGACCTAGAGTGGCCTGTATTGGTTAACCCGGACGTGTTACAGTCTTTTCGAGAAATATCCAGTAAGATTCGATTAGTATTGGCAGGGCTAATTAAAAAGCAGATGTTTTCGTTACCCTCTTGAACAGGTTGTTCGTGCACACGCGATACCCTTGAAATTGTCCAATTATCTTTGAGTTTTTTCTTACTTTTGTAGTGAGATATGTAATACGCATGCGTTGATTCTATTCCTTGAATTCATTCTATCTGTTTTTCTATTATTGAGTAAGTTATGAAGGTGCTATTACACGAACGCAACTTGTAATGTAAATTTCGTAAGATCATCATAAAGCTTCGACCTCGCATGTCGACTAATTTTCTTATTCTCATACAATTAATGTGTTGTTGAAACACGATACACTTGGGAAGTTAATTGTTGGGGCATAAATTGGAACAAATCACATGACGGATACTAACCAAGCAATGTGTCGTATAAAATCAATCTTCTTTTGGATCTATTTTTGAATATTTACTCTGAAGATCATAGCTTAAACAATCGCATTGGATCAGTATCACACATTTCGATATAGCAAGAAGTTCAAGTTGGCCTATCCGTTGCTAGCACAACGGATATTTTAATACTCTCCAGTGACGTTCAACCTGACTATCTTTTTTGAAAAAGACTCAGAAGAAAAGTCTGGCCCATTGCTAGAGCGTCGATATAATAAAACAACCCACGCGTGATTGAACGAGTGATAAAACGATGAATACGATGCAAAAATGCATTCGGTATTATTTTCGGCTGCCGATGGATGGTGGGCAAATTCGGCAAGAGCGGTTGGCTGGTAGTATCCTTGGCGCGGGGATTCATTATTTTCACGAAAGGAGCCCTCGCAAATGCCGAACGAATGGCGTTCACTCGTCCTCATTCGTGCTACCATCGTTACCAGTGGGTGGCACTTTTCCAACAACGAGCAAATGCCAGCCTCAAAAGCACCTCGTACGTTCATTCCACTGCCATCGGTTGAGTTGTGCGAACAGAATCCCCGTTTTATCGGCCACGGTTTTGCTATCGATTGTTAGTGCTGCCCGGCAACCGTTGATCAGCAGGATTCCCGCCTACTGTGGAGTTTTAACGTCGCCGCGTTCAACAGCATTTTTCTCCTTCACTGCAAGTGCATCTGGGAGCCGGAAGTGCTCTAAAGAAGTACTCCAATCGAATCAGCTGTCTCGCTTGCTCCCGACCGGAAGAAGTGTAATTCGGCTTTCCTCCTTCCAAGCAGGACCTTGGTTTTCTTTTTCCTCACTGATTAGTACCTTTAACCATTCAGGGATGATGGTGTGGGTTTCTGACTACGATTTCGACCCTAAGGTAAGCGAATGGAACAAGTGCATCAAGCGCGCCGGAGTGTGGCTCACCTGCATGGCCCAAGTCAACTGACTCCTGTTGGACAGACAGGAGATACAGAAGATGTCTTACAGCATGCCCCAGTCGTGTGTTGTGTGCTTGTACATAACATAAGATTCCAAGCTACACCATCGGATGCATCGCATCTTCGCTTTTGTTCGAGCAGAAAAACATCTTGTCAAGGGTGCCGAAAGGATGCTGAAGAAAGTTTAAGTTGCTTAGTTCATTGGTCAAGGATGCCTCGAGCGTTTCAACCGTAGTAAAGTTCACGTACATTCTGCTCGCCATCGTTGTGAGTGAGCTGCCAAGAGCAAAAGTGTGCCGAAATTTAGTTAGCTCTATTTTTATACTCAACAAGAGTTTTATTTTAACTGCTTTGTTTGTGAGATAACCATAACATGCGTTACATAGGAGTGTGCCATATTGGCATTGGATGTTATAGTATTGAGCCCCGTCTCGTTAGGCTAGCGATAGAAAACTGCAGAAGCCGATGAATTGGCAGCGCATAATCCGCGGTGCTATCCCTATTTCGTAACATCATACGGTAGGGTCAGTAAGCGGTGGAGCCGGCTTTAATATTTTCACAACAAATCTCCATCCTTTGCGACCGGTACGCCCTTGACCAAGGGCAAGTGAAAAATGATTTTTCCCTGTATTAATCGCGGGCGGCACTGCACTTACCTTTATTGTCACACAAATTCGAGTGTGAGTGTGTTATGCTCGTCGGCTGGGTGATTTTCCAACCAGGAATTTTCTATGGGTTCGTGTGTTTTTCGCATCGATCGACTTCAAGCGACAGCG
Source organism: Anopheles sinensis (assembly GCA_000441895.2). Taxonomy (NCBI): domain Eukaryota; kingdom Metazoa; phylum Arthropoda; class Insecta; order Diptera; family Culicidae; genus Anopheles; species Anopheles sinensis. The sequence goes on along the minus strand of KE525316.1, from coordinate 138,698 downwards.
GGGGAGGGAGCGTTGAGATGATTTTCACTGCTTCGACGCACAAAACAGCTGTGAACAACTTTTTTCTCGCTTTCTAAGCAAAACGTTTTCTGTTTAACAGATTGGGCAATTGATTTTTGGCTTTTCCGCGTGCATAGCTGCATAGCAGTGTTGTGTAATGGTTTTTATTATGAAAAATAAATCTTAAGAACTAATAGCGCATCTTGCTTTGAAGGTCAGATTACGTAAACCATTGCTTACACAAGCCATCATCTGGAACTGATTGAGCTTGCGACATAGATGCACTTTATCATTTTACAAACAATATTATTATTTATTTATTTTACTGCCGCTGCAACTCAAACAATTTGTTGCAGGAAGTCATTTAGTACTGCAACGTTGTTCACGATGAAAAGTTCCAGCATTACTTTTTTTTGTATTGCGAAAAGTATATGGTAAAAAAAACTGCAGTTTGTCCTGTTCCTCAGAACAAATTAATTCAAATCGTATGAATAATTTCATTTTTGGAACTAGTTTAGTAAGAGAAACAGTTTGTTAAAAACAAAGCAAGCAATAATGTGATTGTGTAACACTAAAAACCGTTATGGTGAGTCGATGTACAGATTCAAATTATATCAATGATTGTCATCTGTAGCGTAGGAAGCTGTGGTAACATTTGTTTTGAATAATTTCATTCCGAGTTAATGGTTCGATACACTTGTCCTAATTCTGACCATTATTTTTAGGCTAAAAAAATGAATCCTGAAGCGGTTTCGCATTTAGAGCACATGTGCTCGCTCGATATCGACGCCACGGCACCATTCGTGCGTCTATCCGGCATCATCTGCACGATCGGACCGGCCTCGGTTTCGCCCGAAATGTTGGAGAAAATGATGGCCACGGGTATGAACATTGCCCGTTTGAACTTCTCCCACGGTTCGCACGAGTACCATGCCAACACGATCAAAAATATCCGCGAAGCGGTCGAAAACTACTCGAAGAAGCTTGGCAAACCGTTCCCGCTTGCTATCGCGCTGGACACCAAGGGTCCGGAGATCCGTACCGGACTGATCGAGGGCAGCGGTACCGGCGAGGTCGAGCTGAAGAAGGGCGAAAAGATTCAGCTGACCACGGACAAGGAGCACCTGGAGAAGGGCAACAAGGACAAGATCTATGTCGATTACGTGAACATCGTGAAGGTGGTTAAGCCGGGAGACCACGTGTTCGTGGACGATGGTTTGATCTCGCTCGTCGTGGACAGCATTACGGGCGATACGTTGACCTGCTCGGTGGAGAACGGTGGCATGTTGGGCTCGCGCAAAGGCGTCAACCTTCCGGGTGTGCCGGTCGATCTGCCGGCCGTGTCGGAGAAGGACAAGTCCGACCTGGTGTTTGGCGTGGAACAGGGCGTTGACGTTATCTTCGCATCGTTCATCCGCAACGCTGCCGCACTGAAAGAGATCCGTGGAATCCTCGGCGAGAAGGGAAAGCACATCAAGGTCATCTCCAAGATCGAGAACCAGCAGGGCATGCAAAATCTGGACAAGATTATCGAGGCATCCGACGGTATTATGGTTGCCCGTGGAGATCTTGGTATTGAAATTCCCGCCGAGAAAGTCTTCCTGGCACAGAAATCGATGATTGCCCGATGCAACCGTGCCGGCAAGCCGGTCATTTGTGCCACACAGATGCTGGAATCGATGATCAAGAAGCCGCGCCCGACGCGTGCCGAAATCTCGGACGTTGCCAACGCCATCATTGACGGTGCCGACTGCGTGATGCTGTCGGGTGAGACGGCCAAGGGCGAATATCCGCTCGAGTGTGTGCTAACCATGGCCAAGACGTGCAAGGAAGCCGAAGCCGCTCTGTGGCATCGTAATCTCTTCAAGGATCTGGTCGATACCACCCCGACGCCGCTGGATACGGCCACCTCGATCGCGATTGCCGGAGCAGAGGCTTCGATTAAAAGCCGAGCAGCTGCCATCATTGTCATTACCACGTCGGGACGATCGGCTCATCTGATTTCCAAGTATCGTCCACGCTGCCCAATCATTGCGGTGACACGTTTCGCGCAAACGGCACGACAGTGCCATCTGTACCGTGGCATTCTGCCCGTCATCTACGAACGTAAGCAATATACTGGAACATTTCCCGTAGTCTGAAAGTTTGTAAAAAATAACTTTTCTATTTGCAGAACCGGCTCTTGAGGACTGGCTGAAGGACGTCGATGTTCGCGTACAATATGGTATTGAGTTTGGCAAGGAACGTGGGTTCCTGAAGCCCGGCAATCCGATTGTTGTCGTCACCGGCTGGAAACAGGGATCCGGTTTTACCAACACTATCCGTGTGATGTACGTATCCGAGTGGTAAATCGAACAGTGCACAATTGCACGAACCGAAGAATTGAACATGAATTTTTAAATCTTGCTTGTTTCTAATTTCATTACAGCAATGTTGAATAAATACATATAAAATAACACACAAACTAATCGTGTCCCCAACATCTCGTGAGGTGTGCGAGCCGAACCCTCAGGGGATAACCATCCTCCTTTACAGCTCTCGCAGACTACAGACTATTGCCTAGACTGCGCAGAGTTACATCTCCCGGCTAATATCGTAGCACATCGTTCGCACGCGTCCGAGACGTGAGTTGTTACGGGTTAAAAAGTACCCAACCTTAACACGGTCAACCACTTATTGTAAACAACATCCAATCCCTCCTGTCGCGGTTTTATGACACGCAGACAGATTTATTTATTGTACCCCTAAAGCCTAAATTATTAGTTGCAGAAAAGTTGCTGCGTTGCACCCCAGGTGTGGAGCTGTTAAATCACCGTTTTTGTTATGCAGGTGGTGTCAAATAGATCCTACAAGAAAAGTAAAACTATTGACGTTAATTTAGAAATTTTTACCAGTAAGTGAGTTCAAATTAGGACTATGCATAAAGGAAAGTTGTTCTTGCGTTCAAACTAAATGGACAGGTAAAATTCAATTCAAACGAGGGATATACGATAACAATAATGTGTGATTGTACTAATAATAAACATTATAAGAATAAACATTCGAACAGAAATAAACGTCGTTTATTGTTTTTGTTTCGTCTGAAATTGTTTCAAACGGTGCAATCTTATTCATTTCAACAGACATTCGCGTACTCCAATGAATGTTAACTGCTACAAAATGGTAATCACAAGCTTAGAAAAACACTTTCGATCTTTGTCTATGTCATTCAATAATAAACCCGGTTTACAAAATCGTTATGCTTTCTCGTTCTGTCTAATCGACAATTGTTAACAACAAAACGAGAAAGCATGACGATTTTGTCAGCCGGGATCCCTACACAGATAAAAATGTGTGTTTTTGTTATCAAATGCAAACCCCTAAGCCACTAGCTCCGGATCTAGCTTCAATTAAACGTATTTTCAAATGTAACGGAAATTTGAATTTTTACTTTTATTTTACCGCTAGATGGCGTTGCATATTGTTTTTCAAAATGTATAGAACTGGTCTAAAAATCGGTTGAATTGTAACTAAAAACACACGCGAGGTTGTTTTGAACTATTTAGTTAAAACTAGCGCAACTTTAAAAGACTGAAAGAAGAAGATGAAATACAAAAACATGGCTTTGGGATTGCTTTTTGACTGAAATAAGTCAATAATTGCTTTTTGATTGAAAAAAAAAATCTTTGGCAGAATACTGAAACTAAGATTTTCAAGCTCACTAATTTCGATGCGTAATTGAACTTGTGGAAAAATGATTGTGCATCAGAAGGCAAGGATTATCAATTCTATTCTTCATATTCTTCTGAATGAACGATATTTGTTTTAACTCAATTTCTCTATTTAAGTTTGACGCAGAGCTATAAATTACACATAGGATGTATATAACATGTTAACAAACATATTCCATTCGTTGATATACTATTATACTGCTCAATTCAGCTAAAAATAGGCAATTTCTTTCGTGGTAACCCCAAGTGGAATAATTATTTTCCTCGTTTTTTTCCAAATATTCTCTAGGATAAGTTTCCTGCATTGATGTGGCTCCTGAAAGGAATAAATAAAAACACACAGTATTATTTTTAAAATGGGTTTTTCGCTTTATTTGTTTTACTGTTCACCGTATTCTGTTTTTCGTTCCGAATTTCTAGTCCTTTTCTTTAAAATTACATGATTTCCTGCCTAGAGTGCACCGGCCCGGGTGGGTTTTACAGCCGGGGTGTCACCTGCTCTAGTCTAAATATCTAAATACTTTGTTGGTATAAGAGTAGATGAAGTAGTGTGTACGTTTCATTTCATTTCGTTTCGATTGGTTTGCGCTAGCACTGCTCCTAAGTTCCTGTCCTAATTTCGTTTTCCTATTGCGACTACAGCATGTGATTGAACGTTTTTGGCTGGTTTGTGTACGTGTAAATGTGTGTGTGTGTTTGCTTAAATGTTTCCATATTTTCTTAATTTTTATCCACCCCATGCAAACATGGCCTTGAGCCAACCGGTTGAGACACGTGTTTTCGTACATTTCCCTTTCCCTTCGCCGTTTGAACGGTCTTCGCTTTTTTTTCAAATGATTTTCCTAATTTTTGCCTACTTTTCCATTCTGTTTGCTTCTTATAAAATATTTTCAAACGTTCGAACGTAAAACATTTTTATAATTCTAAACGTTGTCTTAGTACTGATCTTGCAACCAGTAAGTGGTGAGGCAGCTAAACACTTTTAATAATGGTTTTTGTATTTGTTTTTATGTCACTGCACTGCAAAAATGTCTTCGTCTTACTACTGCACCTTACTCTACTGCAACCTATTACTGGATATCTCTTACATCTTCCTACGACCTGGCGAACGTGGCAACAAATCCGGATTATAACAGGTGCTTAAAGAAAGTTTTCGCGGTTCACCGGCCAGCCTTGTTTTCATAATTGATCCATGATCGTATAATTCCACTAAAAATTGCCTATAATACTTCTGTCCATATCTTCCGTTGTCCGGTTGCATTCATGTCTTCGGCCACTTTGTACACGTAATTTGTCGTCCTCTGTCTGAGCCTGTCGCGTGTGATTCTCTAGTGGTTTTGCTTGTTGCGTTGTATGTGGTTGTTTACGGTTGTTTCCCTATCTAAGTTTTGTTTTCTTACATGCTCTTTAATAAGCCTTACATTTATCGCATGTGTTTCTTCAAATTCATCTATGAACGTTGAACATATTGGCCAACATGGCTACTTGCGTTCTATGCTTACGCATGTGGGAGGAGGGGCAGATTTGCATATTGTGCTTCAGTGTTGTCCTATCTCGCTGCAGCTTCATTTCCCGATAGCATCTTTCATCAGAGAACGTTAATGATGAGCTATTTTTAACAGCCGGTTGCAGATTCTACTATACTTAACGCCTCCTTGGATGTCAACACGTATCGTCTAAGAGTCTTGGTTTGCAGTACATGATTCTATGAATGTTCATGAAGAACATAGGGCCACCACTGACTACCGATGGCCCATCCACACAGGCCCTTCTGTGTCCTTTGATTGTGGAGTTTCCACGGGAAATAATCCTAACTGATGTTAGGAAACTGCAGAATGATGAATTTTCCCAAAATGTTTTTTACAGATGTAGATCTTGAACCTTGTTCATGTGTTTTACGAATCGATGATCAATCTTATCGAGCTGCTGAGGAAATCAGTATGAACATCCAAGAACCGGTATGCGAATTTATATTTACATTATCCATTTCCATGGCCTCCATTGCCGCCTAACGCGGAGGAAACAGCATTAGATGGAATACAATTAAATTAGTTTAATTTGAGCTATTTGTAAGACAAATCTCACGTTTGTCAAACAATTCTTATATCTTGAGATTCGCAACCAGTTTGAAAATATAAGACAGTAAACATCATGGTTTTGATAATTTTTTTTTAGTACGTCGCCTTCTTTTAGAATTTACTTTTGAAACTGTGTCTTGTAGAAAACAAAACTTTAAGTTTATATTTGCATCGATATTCCTGAATTCTAGCGGTGCGTTGTATTGATTCGTTTTGCGCAGGTTTTCCTCAAATGCAAGGTAAGCCTTTCCTTATATCCACATACATTGACTTCATATTTTCCGTCGTCTGTTCGATATAAACTTTTGGGTTGAATGTGAATTCGAAAAGATTCACGAAAACAATCAATGCCTGTGTATGATTCACAATGACGAGTGTAGTGTGCAAAGGGAAATTCATAATTTAATAAAAGAACTGATTTCACGAAAACTGGACCAGGTGCGCATGAAAGTGTGTTTGTGTTTGTAAGGGACACCTCTATGAAAGTAATCAATAAAAATTTTTGCGTTGGTAGGAAGACAATTGTCATTACTTGATCTCTCCCTCTCTCTATCTCTCTCTTCTCATGGAGGAGCGGTTTAGTTTTAGTTTTCAGTTACAAATCTAAAGTCTCGAAAGTCTAGTGTCACTTCATAGTTGAAATATGTTTTCCATTTCAAAAGTTCTTCATCTTCAACGCTTCAAGAACACAGTCTGGATTGATTGATATAATCGTTAATTTGCGGTTGTATTGACAAGTTTACTCATCTCCTCTCTTGCTAAATCTTAATGCTTGCAACTGTTGAATTAATTCTAGCCTCTTTTCAGCTGCCAGACAAACAACTTTCCTTATTTACATAAAGTCCTAACGGGTGTACCACGTCTCTGGGTTAGTTTTCCAAATTGTCCTGTTTTGTTTCCTAAACATTGATTTTACGAATGATATTGTCGACGTTGGGATCAGAAATAAATGTGGAATTACACTGCTTAAAACTAGCACAACAACACTGGGCGCTGATAAACTGGTTACCCACGTTCCCCCATAAAGCCATAAACGAGTGAATGAAAAACCTAAAATTGAGCGATCACCCAGCGACGCATAGAATTGCCTAACGGTTAAAAATAAAGCAGCACATTAGCAACTTCAACTGCCACCATATCCAGCATGTTAGCTCAATGCATCCACTATTCGTTCATCTAATAGGAATCTAATTATGGGCCTAACCAACCGCGCCCGCAGCCCATTTCTTTATTTCTTTATAACTACAATATGCTAGCATTGTGCGGTCGAAAGATCCGTTCCGTTTCGCTAACGTCGACTAACCGTCGACGTAAACACACGAATGTAACATTATAATTTGCACACTTTTTGTCTTTCACTGATGACACCCTATTTAATCTAACACACGTTCAGTAACAAAACACGTGGGAGTATCAAAAACGTGTAAAATCGTGTACGTTCGTTTTAATGCAAATTGTCATATTGGGGTTTCAGTACACGTACCTGCGTACCACGATAGTATCGAAGAGTTGACATTTTTCTCTCTCGAATACATATGAAAAGACCCAATCCCGTTCCCTTGTTGGGAAAATTTTGAATTTGCAAACAGTCACGATTATCAAAACAATCTATCCTACCGTTTGTATTTGTTAGTTTTACAATAGTTTACCTGGCGCCGCATTGATTTATTTATATTTGTCAGGGTATGGAAAACTTATCCGAAAGGAGGGGAAATGTGCAGTGACCGGCATGATAAAGTGCTCAACTCGAAAAGTTTTTAGTTTTGCTATTTTTTTTGTAAATCCAAATAATTATGATGGGACCATTTACAACTAAATGGGACTAAATACAATTAGTTTTTCCATGTATTCCATACGATTTAATTATAAATTAGTGTGAAATACAACAGATTGATTTAAAGAAAAAAATAAACATGTTTTGTAAAAAATTATGCCCACTTCAGTTGTTTTGCAGAAAACATTAAAATAAATAATAATTAATGCCTGTTAATATTTAATGTGTCTTCCTTTGGCTTTCAGAACCTGTTGAAGGTTGGCATTTGGTAGTATGCTTCGGGTCGTTGTCCTGTTAAACATTTACTTCTCCTCCAGACCCGTCTGGATTAGTGAAATATCTAGGTTTCCCTGCAGGATGTTTATCCACAAAATGATAGGCATTACATAATGGATTTCTACAAAGTTACCCTCTCCATTCCACAAGAAACGCCCACCGATGAAATATGGAAAACAAGATACAAAAAATAATGACACAGTATTCACCAGGGTTTGAACAAAATTATTCTATAAAAATTTACAAAATCTTCGAAATGGACACTTTATCATGCCGATCGCTGTACAATCGATGGTTTGGATAGGCAAACGATAACGGTGCATGCATGCATAGGTTAAGTGCAATAGTCGATCTTCTTACCCTTTCTCAAATCGAATAAAATAAATATAATTCTTTAACACATCTTTTTTTCTCGTTATAAATACTCTTTGCAAATGGGACTGCCTATTCTAAAATATCTAAAATATCCAATTTCACTAACACGGTTTTATGGACTACAAGAACTGGGACAACGAAACAAAATCATGGAAACATTAACGATCGATGACGATCCATCAATTCACATCATCAATGGCACACGCATCGCGTTTCCTTGGCAATGGACATAATATACGAGCACCAACACGAACGATGTTCCGGATCACAGATCCGGAAATAGTATATCTTTCGCCACATGTTTTTTTTAAACTGCTCTGCCGCTTCAGTTAGAACAACGAGGATTCGTTGTGCGTCGATTATGCGATTTCTAATCGCCAATAATGCCACCCATGCATTGTGAGCTCGTGTTTTTGTGTCTGTGTTTGCTGTGTGCGTGTATAGGTGTGGATGAACGTTGGGTTGAAAAGTTTACAAATATTCAACAATATCACATTTAATCGATATATTGGGGCAACTGGCGCCTACCACATTCCTCGCTCTATACCTAGACTCCTTCTCGTTCAGCAGCTTTCGGAAGATCGGCAAAATGGCCGTCTCGCCGTCGAGCAGCTCCGATTCGGAGCACGCACCGTACAGGTTGGGCTTGGAAGCCGAGCCCTCCTTCTTTCGATGTTTGCTAATGTGCGAGCCCGCACCACCACCGCCCGCACCAACCATACTCCCGTCCGCCGGCCCCCGCGACTCGCTCATCCGGTGCTTGCGATCCATCGTGCCGGCTCGCTCCATCCCGGGTGCCACGTTCGGCGTGGAATGATGATGGGAGTGCTGTGACTTCGTAAGCCGCCTCGAGGACATCTTGGTTGGCGTAACGTAGCCGCCGGCACTGACACTACCACCGCCACCCGCCGTGCTGCCCACCATCGAGACCGTGGCCGTGGAGCTGGCAGCCGTCGAGCAGATGGACGAGGAGAAGTTCTGATAGTCACGTTGCTCCCGCTCGCTATCCGTCTCGCTCTGACAAGCCGTGCTTTTGTGCTGCTGTTTGTGCCGGTGCTTGCTGCGATTCTTTTCCGACACGCTGCGCTGGATCGGACCCGGTGAGGTGGTCGCACTATTGTCGTAGTCGTATTGCTGCTGAGTCTGCACTTGCTGTGACTGTTGCTGTTGCTGCTGCTGCTGATTAAGATGTCCGTGGTCCGGACATCGGTTCGAGCCCTGATGGGACCGAGGCGATTGTCGCTGGTGCTGCTTGGCGTGTGAGAGGGTGTGCGTGTCCCAGAGATCACTTTGCGACACGACAAAGTTACCCTTGAGGGAGGATGTCATCTGTACGCTCACCCTTCGGGACCCATCGCTGGTCATATCTGCAAAAACGAAAAGGCCCAAACCAACGTCAGCGGGCTTGCGGTAAGGTCCTACTGAGACTCCTCATGGCGTTTACCTGCTCGACTCTTACTACTCGATTTCGAGTGATGGCACAATTGATTTAGCTCCGTGTTGGAGTGGGTAATTGAGGTGGTAGAACTGCTGTTCGCCTGTGTGCTAAACTTGCCGATGGCCGATGGCCCATTGGTACGCTCATCCTCGTAGTACCGGTGATGGTCCTGGAAAGAAAAGTAAGGAGATTAAAGGATTATTTCAAGGCAACCAACGGGATGATTCCATGCGGGATGGAACTGACTTGGTTGGGACACCGATAGATACGGAGAAGAAGACGATATCCGATAGATGTGGAGAGATTAGTACAGACATCAATCGGTGACACATTTCACCAATTTTCGATTGAGAGTGGTTTCGATCGACTTGCACACAGACACTTGGCATACTTGGCACCAAGCTCATGGCATTCAATGGCAAATTAATAAACTGAAGAAGCAACAAATGGAGATTTGAAAATGATAGCATCAATTTGTTTACAAGCACGATTTAATTTTTTGGGCGATTTGCCAGAGGCAAATCAAACAGGTTTTAGCCAAATGCCAACAATGGCGATTCACGTTTAATACTTCAAACGATTTGTACAAACAGAAAACGTTTTGGGAGTCAAGGGAAGCAAGATGAAAAAGAAGTTTGATTGCTGAATGAAAAATAATTTTATCTACAACACTTTATTCCTATCACGCCTTTAACCGCTATTTTAACACATTTTTTTGTGAGCTATGTTTGTTAGTTATGGCCTTGATAAAAAAACTAGCACAATGCTTTAATGTACATTATTGGATTTTATATCTTGAATTCGCTTAAATCCTAGTACATTCTTTGTTGTGGCGACATGTAATAAACAAATTTACATTAGAGCTACAGTTAACTCCCTGGCATCGCTAAACATGGGTTCCAAATCGATGTTAGTTTTTATACGTTATATTCATCTATTAATATCAAAACAAACCGGACTGGTTCTCAATCTTATAATTCGTCAAAGAAGTTAAAAATACCCTTTCGGAGTTTATCGTTTAGCAGCAGAGGTTTAACGGTGACGGCTGTGCCCCAATCAGGGTTAAAACTTAATTTCAGAAGTTCTGAGTACACTGTTTATCACTGAACTTATTTATGTTTGTAAACGGATCTTTTCGAAACATTAAAAAACATTCCTAGAGCCTACTGATTGCTCGTTTAGTACGATATCGTTCGCGTCCAGTAATCCCTTGGTATTTTTTCTGATACCTAATACATGACCCTTCAGTGCTTTCATACTTATCTGAATATTATTACGCAAAGATGAGAAACAATTTATTCAAATTTATTTGCAAAAATTCGTCACGCATCCTTTACCTGTAATTTTTCTTCACACAGCCCACGATTGATCTTAGAGCTTGTTGGTTTTTAACCACAACATTGCAACTCACACAGATTAAAGTGATCTTATAGCAACTGGTCAGAGCATTTCGGCCTTTCGGTCTGTCCGATGTGGAATATGTACATCTTTGGAAGACAGTGCGATAAATTATTACTGTAAGCTATACTGCTCCGTCACCGGAAAGCTTTCCCAATGGCAATCCCACCACATTGAGCGATGTGTAAGGCAAATATTAAATGTGGCACAATTCAGTGCAATAAAATGCAATCGTATGCTTACCATCGTCTGCGTTTGTTGCTGCTGATGCTGCTGTTGCAGCTGCTGGCCGGGTGACCATTTTGCGCCGGCCGACAGCGATTCTCGCCGGACGTCGTTGAACATCGGTTTGGTTGGATCGACCGGAACGCTGGTGCTCACGTTGATGGGAAGCGCGGGCGTTACCTGGGTCGCCTTGGTGGTGGTGGTACCGGCGGGCGTAGGGGCTACCGCTATCGCGCTGCCATGAACCGCTGATTGTGTTTGTGCATTGTTGTGCAGGCCGTTGGCGGTGACCGGGGCAGCCTGGGGCACGATGGCGCTGGTGGTAGCGGCCGCAATGGAAGCCACCCCGGCACCGGCCCCTACCGCCATCGTCGTGATGGCGGTCGCCAGGTTGGCACGCGATCCAGCGGTCGCCGTGGTGGCCGCCAGGGCTGTCGGTTTTGTCGCCGATAGCGGTTCTTCGCCGGGCAGCACCACGGTTGTTTTCTTCTGCTTGCCTCTGTTGCACATCGATGGGGGGGGCGAAAAATGGGGTGGAAAAGTACGATTGAATATTAAATCACACACATGCATGCACTGGCAGTGGTCGAGTGTGCACGGAACTGGGTTTAATTACGTCTGGCGTAGATGCACTATCACCTATCATCGAAATTACCTTTCAGGGCCCGAATCGAGCGTGTCATTGCTGGAGCCCACGCTGCCAATGGAGGTGAAATCTGTTCCTTCTGCAAACGGAAAGGGAAGCGATGGATACATTATGCATTTTAATAAAGACTCCTACATGGCGCCCATGCATGCACCGAAGCTAGCAACAAAGAAAAACTAGTCACATGCGAGCGAAAGAAGACGTGAAGGTTGGCAGGATTTTTAAGGGAAATGCTACGGGAAAGGGAACAATAAGTGTCGATAAACACTTTCAGTGTATTAATGTAGTTTACATCCGACAATGATTACACTTGCCACCGTACGTTGTGCCGTACACTACGCATTGGGCACATTATTCACACCTTAATAAACCAGTTAACCGCTAACCTGGCCGTTAATAATCCCGGTGTAATTAACGGAATGTAAATTGTCTTTGCCATCCATTTTCAGACTAGAATGGGAGGCACACCGCAATTTCGGCACTCGGAAAACGTGGCACGCCTCGGCATGTTTCTGCGGCGGGCGGGAGGTTGACAGTTTGCCAGCGTGATAAGGAATCATTAACGGTGCCCAGCTTTTTAACCACATAAAGCCATTATCGTTAGGGGCTGGAGGCGTTATTCGGTAATGGATATATGTTATCGCTCGTGGTGGCATCGAACGACGAACGTTCACGGAACTCGAGATGCGTGGAAGTGGTTTTTTAAACTTGAAACATATCGAATTTAGCAAATGCCACTCCCCAGGCCCTTTTAATTGTACCATTACTGGATTGAATGGGGCCAAAGTTCCAATGAATTTTCTCTGCCGCGCATGTCGTTTGCGTATGTGTGTTCGGTTGTGTATGGGTTGGAGAGGGGGTTTGTAGCGGAAATGGATAATGCTAACGGTAGAACAGTACTCAGACTCAAAGATAACCCACCGACGGTATACGTACCGCTGGCGTAATCCTTCTTCACTTGCACTTTGACCGACTCCTTGTTGATATCCGGCTCGGAAGAGGAGGCTTCCAGCCCGATCCAAGCGCGCGCTTCCGGTCCGAGCCGTTTGATGAGTGCCTGCAGCTCAGCCTCCTTCTCCATCAGCACCTTCCGGAAGCGGCAGTTCGTCTGCTTGACGTCCCGCATCCGCTGCTCCAGCTCGCACACCGACGAGTCCCGCCGGTTCTTGGATCCGACCGGGCGTAAGGTGGCGCGCACCTTCTTGTCCACTACCCCGCTCGGATTTCGCTTGAGTTCCACCAGCTGCCGGATGTTGGGGCATGTGGGCGATTAGCGTTGGACATGGCGTGCAATACGTTTTCAGCTTACCTTCGGCACAAACACCAAACAGAGGGTGGCCGTCGTGCAGAAGATGATGAACAGCGAGATCAGGATGAACACGGCGTCCTTCCGGTCGGAGAGGACGAGCGCGATGGCGGCCCCCATCACACACATGATCACGCAGTTGTACACCGACAGGCCGACGTGCTTCGAGTCGTTCAGCGCCGGGATGGACACGTGGCGTGTTTCCCATGCGAGAAAGGCACCGAAGATCAGCAGGAGCCCCTTGTACGCGTAGATCACGCCGACGAAGATGGTCATCTTGCTGGACTGGCAGTACTCGTTCTCCTGCACGATGATCACGTCCTCGAGTGTGGGATGTTCCTGTGGCGCAAAAAATAAGTTTATACTCCCACTTCGCATCACTTATAAACCCCGAGTGATTACCGATGGTTCGATGTATTTCGTTTCACGAAAGAACGGATCCGCTATCTGCCAGGTGGTCATGATGGCCAGATCGATCGCAAGCAGCACACCAACCACGATGAACAGCTGGTAGTCCTTGATTACCTTCTTGTTCAGCTTGAGGTCGGTGAAGATCGAATGTACTCGCCAGGTCTTGGAGAACATTGCGCCGAACGCCAAGCTGAAGCCGGCCATCAGTAGCCACGCACGAGCGGTGCAAATGTACGGGAAAGCGGCCACGCTGCTCAGGCCACTGTCCAGTCCGAGAAATATCACGCTCAGGTAGGTCAGGATGCACCCGATAATGATGAGATTGTTCAAGTGTGGACTGGACATTTTTATGTACCTGAGAGGGGGGTTACATAAAGCTTAATTAATCTCACCAAAAGATCAGATAATTTCAATGTTCTGGTTTTTGTTCGTCTGATATTTTAATGTTACAAAGGCAACTTCTTTTAGAAGACCTCATACCAAGTAAATTAAAGATGTACATTATATATTAAAGCTGTCTTATTATGACATCGATAGATAACATTTCAGTGTTTTAATTAAAGCAGGATTTTCCAAAACTGAACAATTTTGAGTTAAATCGAAAAAGCGAGCTGGAAAAGACTGCAATGATAGAAACCCCAAACCACAAAAAGTATAATAATTAATCATTAAATAATAACCTTTTCCGGTTTTCATTTAATTAACGGTGCATCATGTTTTTATGTGTTTTTTTTTGTTTTCGGGAAAAAAGAGTTTTAATTAAGCAATCAATTTCCCAGAAATTTGTGACATATTTGAATGACGTGAGTTCTTCCATATTCCAATAATTTCCAGTAGGAAATCCTTCCTTTTCCAAACATTATTGTTCACATTTTAATTAATCCGAAATGAAAGATTGATTCAAAGGCTGCTGGAATATTGCAGCAATAGAGCAAATAAGCAGTAAAAATGTAGGGTTGGATGAGACTCATTTAATTTGCAGTTCATACCCTTTTCAAACCCCCACAACCTGTTGTTGTCTCGAAGCTTCCAAGCTCAGAA
>KE525316.1:101062-111704 GCA_000441895.2 Anopheles sinensis | reverse complement strand
TCAGGTATACCTATCCACCGAGACATACGTAAGTGTGTGTGTGTGTGTGTATGTATGGCTTCCATTACCTTCGGTGTTTGCAGAGATGCTCACAATACGAACAATACCGGAGCATATGACGTAAGCCGAGGCGCTGTGCTGATGAAGATTGACCAGGGAAACCCCGACGCCGGAAAGGATGGAAGCGAAAGGAAGCCGACAAAAAGTCTCGTACAAGAATTTCAGGTTTTCCGTTGGGCACCTTTCGGACTGGAAAACTCATTTCAGAAGTTCAAAACGACGAACTGGGTAAGATAGCAAACACCTAGAAGTGGTTCCTTTGCATCGGCTGCCCCTCCTAGGGCGCCCTTCGTCGCCGCGAGGGTGGGAAGCTGGGTGTGTAAATTGGCCTGGTTTTCCCTGGGAAATTGAGTTAGTGGTCTGATTGTTAGTTGTGTGTGCGATGTTGACTAGTCAGCTCGAGTTCTGCTTGGTTCATATAAGGGAGGATAAGAATCGAGCGAAAAGAGACGAGCAATGGTGCCTTTGGGGGAAGGAAGAGAAACCAAGTTGAATTCGTAATTTTCGTTCATCGCCTTTCTCCCAAAAGAGGCGTTGAGGGGAGGGGGAGGGGGAGAATGTTGTGGGTCGAGTGGTGGTTAAATCAGGGAGCCAAATTTGGGGTAATCATTTCTAATTTGCGATCAACGGAGTTGAATAGTTTTGCGGTTTGACCCACTGGAACCGGTGCTCCAGGTCGGCGTCTTTGGGGCGAAAAGAATGGATCAATAATTGCTGTCCTTCCTGTTCTGGCGTTGTTGGGTTGGAGCTGGACCGACGCGTCGGCCACTTGAAGGACCGGAGATGGGTAAAGTTCAAGAACTTCAAGACAAGTTGTTTCGCCGGTTAAGAAGTTTGGTCCACGCTGAACCAATGCCACAGCATTAATAGGTGGACGATGAATAGTTTGCAAAGGGCGGGGGAGGGGAAGGGGATGAATGCTAAGGACTTAGTTTACCCTATCCAGGATGCACAACCGGAACCGCGAGACGTTGGATGTTGGATCAGTGGGAAAAAGCGGGAATGAAAAAATCGCCTCGGGATCCAAAAAAAAGCGGAACAACGTGGCTAAGGCATATGCTTAGAGACACACACATACACACGCGCTCCGAGCCCGGAACCGGATTTGGGTGCAATAGATGGCAATGAATAATAGCACAGTTTCCGTACCGGACCAGCGAGACTTGGGAATTCGTGAAAGGGACATAGAGAGAGAGAGGGAGAGAATATTCCGCATAAAAAGCACTTTCCGACAATGGCACAACATTAATATTTCGTTTCGTAATGCACAGTACACAGGACACATGTGTGTGTGTGCGTGTGTGTGTGTGTGTTTGGGTTGGGTTGGGGGGGGGGGAATTCATCAATGTGCTCATCGACGGTACGAGGCAACGTTGTCCTCTGGTATGGAAACCTCTCAATCCATCATCGGAATACACACGTTTGGGTTTGGGTCGAAGCCAACGGTGGAGATCTACTTCATGATCCTCCAATTCCGAGGCGTCTTCACATCCAGCATGAATCAATTATATGTGTGCGCTGCTGTGAAATTCATCTAGCCCGGATAGCAGCAGAGTAGCAGCACGATACATAATTCATCAGCGAAAGTGAATGGAGTGAAATTACAAGAAAAGGATGTAATACATATTTCCGGACCCGGACGTTTCATCAGCACGCGTTCGCAAAGTTGAGCGGCCGGGTTTTATCTCGAGGCTCAGGGTGTCGTGCACCCGTGCGTGCACTAATGAGATGCTCGCATTGGGGTAACACCAACCGGTCCTGGTTGCCTAATTCCCTATCCCTATGTTATTGTACACTGTAAAACAAATTCCAAACATTCTTTGGAACCCCGTTGCTTGGCGAACTTTACGGGCCCTGCCTCGTGCGCCCATACGCCTCATTAAGGATTCTTTGCCGATCGAAACTTTGCGAACGACCGCCGCGGTGTCATCGTAACCTCGCCTTTCTTGCCGGAAACGGACGTGCAACACACACATGCGTGTAACAAACCAGCCGGTAAATGGATTGCACGTATTTAGTACAGAAAAACCACAGCATCACTGTGCGAAAATGTGTGTCTCATTTGCCGTGGTCTGCTGACTTTTGCGTCCCGGAAGCCGGAACCCTAACTGGATCGTCGTGCACGTGGGGCAAAGAAAACCGCTACCGACGGACGGCCACCACCCGGGGACGGCGGGCGGAGGGGAAGGTTGGTCCGACATCAATAAAGCTTTCAAAGTTTTGCGCTAATTCTAGGAAGTCCCCCGTTAATCGACCATTTTCGATGGAAAACAAAATTAACGAAACAAATTTGCCTTCTGCTGCCACCAGTCGTCGTCGTCGTCATCGTCCAATTTCTGTCCCTTCCAATCAGCTCACACCAACCATCGTGGTGGACCCATTTCCCTTTCCCTTCGGCTTCTCCCTGGGGCTCGGTGAGCTTCGCCAACAATTTGCCATCGACTGCCAACAGCGTCGGAAAGTGGTGTGTGTCGGGTCGCCCCGAACAGTACAAACAACAGTGAACGCATGTGCGCGAGATGGAAGGAGCCGGGATCGATCGATGGAGTAAAAAGGGTGCCAAAACGGGTTTGAGGTCAGCGATGGAGTCGGTGGATGGATGGTTGGAGCTGAGCTAGGCTGAAGTACGGATAAAATCAACACTCCCGGGGTGGTCGGAGCCCGAACGAGAATACCCTTTTAAGCTTGCCAACCGGCTGACGCTCAATCTCGACGGCACCGAAAAGGATGTTTCAGGCAGCAACAGATTCATGCCGATGGCCGCGCGGCCGGGGTAGGGAAAATCAAGTCTTTAAACGAACCAAAACAAATAAAAGTTTGTTTGTTTTCGTAATGACTGCGGAGCTAATTTGATAACCGGTAAATATTTGATAAAGTAGAAATTTTATTTCTCCAGCTTTTATAGATACTTTCGTTGCATTGTTTCTCTTGGATGTGCGTAACACCTCTCAAAAAACATGAACCTGTTGTTATTCAAATGTAATCAACCGGTGGCATGAAATGCCGTAGATTAGAGTTAAAATCGGTGGGTCAGTTTATTCTAAAGGGTTCGTTGGGGTACTATACACACATAATGTGCATAATAAAACGACGAGAGCAATTAAATATCATGAAAATGAAGTATAATTTTTGTAGTTTTTAAGAAAATTTGTTACAATGACGAAATACGTATTTTAAGACATCGAAATTTCCACCATGTTTGGTCTGTCTATTCGTTAAGAGACTTTCTGGCATCTCAAAGACGTATAAATATGTTTTTAGAAGCTTTAACTGTAATCCAAACAACAATCTAGATATGATCAAAATAAAAAAAAACAACTCCTTTGTAATAATGCATTTCGTTTAAAAACTCAGCAATCTAGATATGATCAAAATAAAAAAAACAAATCCTTTGTAATAATCCATTTCGTTTAAAAACTCAACCAGCTATATTTTGACGAATCAAAAAAATTAAAACCGATCCAAAGCTCGATTTGAAAAAGGATGATACACTAACAAAAAACAAATTACAACTACCTACATGTATGAAGAGTCGTTAGAAATAAGAAAATGTGAAACAAAATACCCATGAGTTGATAAAAATAATGATTTGTTTATTTTAGAAGCCTAGAAGCATGAAGGCTTAAGCCTTTATGTTTCTATTAGCTATTCTATCTTTTAGTGGATTTTTTATGCGACATAACAACTCAAGAAAAGCCGTGAAGAACGACCTATTGTAGCAAAAGAAATATGTTTTATGCCCAAACACACACTATTAATACAATAAATCAAGTGCCTACAACCACAAACATTGCCGAAAAAAGTAGACATTTTTCTTTGGTTAAGAAAAATTACACGAAACGGAAATATACCATGAACTTGATATCACGCGATTTTTATGTTTTCATTGGAGAAAATTTGTTTAATTTATTTTTGTTGAAATTTTTGGAAATTTCGTTTGAATGAGGCTAAGAAAAATACAAAATTTATCGTCCACTGAAGAGACACTTTCTTGTAAGCCATATCATGAAAATGGAGAAGAAACATAAAACTGGAACGTGTTAATTTCAGATATAGCACTTCAACAAATTTCAATCGTAGAATTAAGCTATGAGAACTTTATATGAGAACAACCTTTTCACCTAATTTCTCCTTAAATTAAACCAAACCACTATCGCTTCATTTTTATCCTCTATCCATGTTTCCGTTCGAACGATTTGCTTGTAGATTTTATCAAACTGCCTGGGTAGGGTTGCGAAATGTTTCTAAAATGTGCCACTCTCATCCTCACCCTTCCCCATCGCTGACTTAATCCTCTTCAGCCGACCGGAAAAACGGCTTCACATCTGGAGCAGAAGGTAACGATCTCAAAATTTAATTATTTTGACAAAGGCTAGATGTATCGAGCAGGAAAACTGTAATGTAATGTACGGCATCGTTGACATTCCCAATACTGCCTCGGCATTACTCAGTGCGGACCGGCGAGGGTGCACGAGAAGATTGTTGGCCCGCCCCGCCACCGTCTGCCCTTCGTAAAAACGGCAAACGTCCCCGGCGCAAATGCCGCCGGGATGGAAATGGTATTAGGTGTACCCGTCACTCTGACAGGCCGGTATTTCTGCTAGCTCTGGATAATCGTCCGACTGGCCGAGAGAATGCCGGCTGTTTCAATGAGAGACACGCTGACAATTTTCCACCGAAAAGACACACCAGGCCGCATGGAAATCGAGGAACCCTGAGATAAGCATTGGAATTGAAAACGAAATCACACGGCGCATAGGGAGACCGGGGGCAAGGTTGGAAGTGACCGGAAGCGTACCACGGTCACTATTATGCTGACGATGGTAACGACTCCGACCAGCCGTCAAACTTGAACTAGAGAATGGTAAAACGGCCGGTCAGGTAGGCGCATTCCGATGGTGCGTATTAAATCCTAGTTAGTAACTTAACCTCCGTCAAACGCTTGCCACTTTACGAGCGCTTGCCAACGAGCCCTTCGAGTAAGGGAGTCCTGCGCTGCCTGTGCGTTTATCGTTGTTGTTGAATGTTAAACCATCACCATACGCCACTGGCAGAGACGGCGAGGCCTCACATATACACTCCCGGGTGATTGCACGTCACCGTCGCATTGCTGGCAAATGAAAGTAATTGAAATTTAAGATAATATCATCTCATTTTGGGTAAACACAAACCATCATCATTACAGCCCCGGGCCATCTCCGCATCATCTACATCGCCAACGAAAGGGTCCTGCAGGCAGGCCTGGAAACGCTCACACCGGATTCGATTTTGGCAACGTTTAGCCCGACGGAAAGCACACCGCCAGCGCCACCTGTTGGCACGGCGCGAACACGCCTCGCAAGCGTGAGAGAGACCCAGTTCCGGCCTCGCCGAAAGTGTGCCGCCTGTGGCTTTCGTGCGCCACTTCAATTATTATATTTGCGCTTACATATGTGTCTATGTGGGAGGGACGGTGTGTGTATGTTTGTTCTACTTTCCGCTTTCAATCTTGCTCAGGTGCTACACCGATGACTGATGGCGCAGGTTTTGGATGGGTTGCAGATGGATGGATGGTTGAATGTAAAACCCTATTGTGTGAGGCACTCACTCCTACGGCGCTTTTGAGTGGGTGGGTGAGAATTTTCCGGCGGTAGTGGAGTGGTGGGGGGGAGTTTATTATTGCTATTATT
Source organism: Anopheles sinensis (assembly GCA_000441895.2). Classification (NCBI taxonomy): domain Eukaryota; kingdom Metazoa; phylum Arthropoda; class Insecta; order Diptera; family Culicidae; genus Anopheles; species Anopheles sinensis. The sequence goes on along the minus strand of KE525316.1, from coordinate 105,975 downwards.
AGATGGAAATGGAGAAAGGATCGAGTTTCGACGATGCCAACGGCAAGAATGTTGTTTTCCCTCCTCCTCCTCCTCCTCCTTACATCATACTGTGTGCCTCGAGCTGAAAAATTGGGCATTACCTTCGCCCGTGCTAGTTAGCTGGTGGTTTGGGAGAAATAGTTAAAATGTGATGCCACTTCCACCACCAACACCGGGCGTCTCCATCGTTAACCACCAGGCGCCTCCATCGGCTCATGAATCATAAGCGTTCTTGGGAGACTCGGGAGATTAGCAGACGACACGAGCGGTACGTGTGCAACGGAGGCTAAGCCTTGCAAAAGGGGTGACCGGGGTTCGTTCGTTTGTTCCGTCGCAATCCCTCGCCTGCACAAACTTGTTCTACCCGATGGCCGACGTTGGGGAAAACCAGGGAGAAACGTAAACTCGGGCCGATTTCCGGGGGTAGTTTGCATAGCGGACCGCTTTCCAGGCGAGAGCCGATCGCCTGGGCTCGTTACGTTTCATTACGCTCCGGACGCGTTTGGGGTGTTTAAATCGTTTGTTCCGACGCGGGGACTTGAGGAGAGAAAATGACGCAAATGGGAAAGAGCTTGAGAACTGACGCTTTTCCCACCCAGCAGCCTTCCTCCCAACAAGTTCCTGTCCGTGGGGTGCACATTAAGTATGTAAATTAATTCCGTGTGGCTTCTTTGGGAATCAATTTAATTTCAACCAAGCGACCGATCTTTTTGTCTTTTGCCGGCACCAGTCAGTCAGTTTGAGCCCGACGTGAAGGAACGTTTCACTTGTCTCACGCCTCACCAAAACGGGGCGCCTCGGAACGTGAAATGTATAAATAAAAACGGAAGCAGAAAAAAGGAAACGAGAGGCAGAGATAAAACGAAAACCTCGCTAAAAGCTTCCATCAAGAACTCGTCGCCCACTGCCAGAGATCCTGGGTGGAAGATTCTAGCTTCAAAGCTGGCGCGCTGCTTCAAATTGCGCTGGTTCACTGCCAGCGAAGCCAGTGCTAGAGGAAAACTTCATCCATCTCCTCGTAGGTGCTCCCCTTGTGCCGATTTCGCAAAAGATTAATTTTCCTTTCCTTTAGCGCACATAATACCGACGTGGGGGCCACTCCCAGCATGATCGCTCGCGAACTCCCAGCATGGGAGACTCGGAGGCGTGTAGGGCATGTAATGAATCAAACAACATTTTCATTTCCACTCGCGAATCGGGTTGTAACGATGCGCTTCGACAACTGGGGAGCGTTTCAGTCTCAGCCCAACCCACTCGTCTCGCCGATGAATCCTTTCTTATCCTTTTGCATACGTTTGTGTGCTTGTGTCTCATTTGTAACGTTTGTATCGTACAGTTGTTGAAATAGTTCAAATAGCAGTCCCATTTTTATAGTTTGCATCTTATGTACAAAAGTTTATTATTTTCTTATGCATCTCAGAATTGTCTCTAAAGTTATTACAGAAGAAAAATTATGTCAATAAAATTACTTTAGTCAAACGCGTATTAAGTTTAGATTAGATTAAATCGTCATCACATTAGATTGTTGGATAAGGTTTAGAAAGGGTAACTTAAATGAATTAATTTAATTTCTCAAGCACAAGTAATACGAAAGATTGTTCCAAATCGTTATCGTTACTAAATCATGAAATTAAAATTTATAGTGAAAGCTTTGAAACGTTTTCGAAAGTTACTGTTGTAAGTTACTTTCAACTCAGAATATTTTGAATCTTGAGTAAACAATGATTTGATTCAGCTTCTTCTTCTTCTTCTTTTTCTTTTTCTTCTTCTTCTTTCTCTTGGCGTAACGGCCGTCTTCGGTCATACCTGCCCATTAAGGGTTTATAAGACTTTTTCCCTTTTCTGTACGTGGATAGTTAGTCCTCTCGTACAAGGGGTGGGTCCAGTTTCGGTTGGGATTTGAACCCACGCCGTCGTTTTCTAACCGGTGCTACTGCTACGCTGTCACGGAACTCCAGCTGATTCACCTTACTAAATAAATAAACCAAATTATGTAAAATATTTTGGTTATCTTATTTTTTGATTTGTGAAAAATTACAGTCCTGGGGTGTTGGACCATTTTGTGAGGATCTGGATGTGATGATGATGTGACAAACAAAAAATGAAATTATCAGCGATTGTAACTCGATGATTGAACTGTTTTTCATAACATAAAAATATAAAACGAAAGTATTTTTTCATTTTTTATGTAACTTTGTGCATAGTTTTAAATTTTAAGAACCAAATGTGTATTTACAATATTGAAAAGTATAGGAGAATGCTTATTATAATGTAGTTCACTGTACAATTTTCTACCGTATCCATTAGTTCCGTTATCAGAAACATCTTCGGAAAGTATCGTTATTTCTTGCGCGGAACGAGCACACCTAGGTAAGCTTACAGGATGCATTCCAGCATTTCCTAGATGTAGGAGTGCGCAAGTACGAGTTGTCTCTGTCGAAGCGTGTCGTCGCGATAATGTAACCATGTAACCAGCAACCAGTAACGATGTTCAGCACGTCCGTTTTGTCGGAGTCCCTTTTTTCGCCTGAGTTGTTGTGTGGAGTCTGTTTGTAGGCATCTGTTTGTGTTCCATTTTTTTGCTCCTCCTCACCTTCACACACCATCAGACCCAAGATGGGTCCCAAAATGTCCCGTTTGACACCGATCCGCCCGGATGTGGCGGATTTCGCACGGGCTAGCCCAACCGCCGCCGCGCAGAAAGGAACGATTAACATAGCCGAAGTGTCGGGGCGGAACCGGAAGCGGAAACACAACAACGGTGCCACGCGGCAAACACGGGATGGATTTTTATTTTTGCACACTCACACGCACAAACACACGTGGAATGGACAGGCTGACGACAAGTGAAATCGGTCGGTTGAAATTGTAGAACTTGCGTGGCACAAATGATGGCAATCGTGTGGAAAGAAAAAGTAACAGCCCCAAACCAAGGATGGGAGTGAATGTGCGGGGATGGCTGGGATACCCGGTGAGCTGCGGTGAGGATGTGTTTTAATTTTAACGCGCTTATCATCGTGCCCAAATCATAATAGGAATGGTAGAAACTCGGTTGCGAAAACCGCTCTCGATGTTCGCATTCGGTACACCATAGAAACCGTGTGGTTGGTTTGTGTTGCGCCACTTGCTCACTCTCGAGGCATGACATCCGCAGGCCAAGAAAAACATGCAAAGGTTGATGCTGTCGTCAAATGGTGTACCGAAGCACGTGCAATGTGGGTTTGAGATTTGTGTTTTTTTTTTTAAAAACACTCACACGCACGCCTAGCAAAAACTACATTGGGAAGGGGATGAAAAGCGAGAAATCACGTCACATCGAAACGCACACGTACACCCGACAAGAGGTATCGGTGGCGATGGTGTTGGTGGTGTTCGAGTGATTTGGGCTGTTTGGGATTTGTTTTTCGTATGTGTTTTTGACCAGCGCATGTACCACAGGCTATAAAAACACATACACACATACACAGCCTGAGGCTTGAAGGATCGGCATCCGTATGAGGAGCATGAGGGTCGTAAAATGTTCGAAGCCGAAGGAGCAATCGAGCATTGCCGTAGAGAAAGCACAGGTGAACGAAATTTAGCAACTGCAATTTCAAACACATTTGAGCCATTCTTTGGATTTATTCTTTCGTGGAAAAAGCAACGTTTTCTAATTTGTCACAGTGGAAATTCTCAGGTAGGAAATGGTTGTTAAAATCAGACAATTAGTATCTAGCGAAATATGGTTGTGAAGCATTGGAGCAATTGAAACAAGAAAAATTTACATAACATAAACGCAACGATTGTTCATTAATTTTTTATTATGTAGGATCACATCTGCAAACAGATGAAAAATGTTATTCTGTGGAATACGAATGTGGAATGTCATTCATATCGAGAGAAAAGATAGCAAAGAATAATTTGCTTATAATTGTTAAGCGATAATAACTTAACAATGTAAAATTATGAAACCCTAAGAACAAACAAACAAACAAAAGAAGATAACAAACAGGTCGATTTTAAATTATAATAAGCGAGTTGAAAAGATGAGAAAAGATGAGCAACAAAAAATTTTGTAAATAATAATTTCCTTAAATAACACTCTTTATTAATAACCTGAATTCAACATGCTTTAACGAAAATTTCTGAACCAAAGGCTCTCTATACACCAAGAATTGAATACTGGTATTTGTTGAATTACTAGCAACAGACCGTATGTTGAAAAACCCTGATTATTTTTGAAATATACTTAAGTTTTTTACAAAGAAAATGGGTACGGATGGAGAATACAGTTATATATTCTTATGATGACTGAAACGGATAAAGCACACAATTTTTTTTCAATTAACGGTGTCTTTTACAACAATTTTGTCAGAATTGTTGAACATCCCCTGCCTACTACAAAAAAAGTCCGAAAGAAAATAAAAAGTCTGAAAGAAGGCCACCAACCAAATTGGAAAAAAAGTACCTAAACAAGATTGACATGAACAAGGAATTGTTCTATGGAAGCATCAGCAAAGTTTGATTGTGTTTGGGCTGCAGTCAAGTATCTCAAAACTCTGGCTGTTGAAACACATCTTTTCTGAAAGATCTAATTAATGCTGAGCTGTAGCGAAGGATAGAAGTATAGGATTCTTTACCTCCTAACCGCATATTTGTGTCGGTTTTGTGGTCAAATATGTATCCACCAATGCAACTTACTATCACAAAAAGGGGAATGTTTAAGTTACTGTTCCCTCTTTCTAGGTTTGTATCACACAAAACTCGGCCCAGTAGGTAGCTGAGATAAACATTTCTCCTGATAATATCTGAGATCACAAATCGTCATCCAGTTGTAACCAATAGGCTATTGTTCAACGACCCTTCATCCAGGCATCTGCTGCAATATTTGTGATCAAAACAGAAAACGACCG
>KE525316.1:86031-98917 GCA_000441895.2 Anopheles sinensis | reverse complement strand
GTGTCCATTCAATTTTTGACTTGACAAAATACATTTGTAAGAATTAGGTGAACCCATACACAACTTGGCGAATGAACCTGATGTTTGGGAAAAATGAAACGTAATCTCATTTACTTTAAATTTCCCATCTACGGAAAATCCATCTCAAACCGGATGAGAGCACAAATTTCCGACTATCCATTTTTGAAGATGCTTCATTCAATTTGCTCTGAGTCCTTTGAGTGAGTGAAATACTGAAAGAGAGAGTTATTTGTTTTGCTCTAGAACTAGTTTTTGCGTATATAAGTTGTAACATTAAAACGATTCCTTAACAATCTTTAAAAAAAACGATACAAAAGATGCCTAAATGCTCACAACTTCATATCCAAACCATTCATATACCGTGTGGATACAAGATGGCCCATTTATTCATACAAAGTGATGAATACATTGAAGAAAAAGTTTTAAGCACAATGTGTGCATTGCTCCTGCGTCAGCCAACAGTTGACAGGTGCATATTCGCATTTTAATGAGGAAATAGACGGTACTTCCGTGAAATTTATCCTCAAGCAAGCGCCCGGAGCACACGTTACTTCAGCTCCGGTTGGCAGACGGCAATGAAACATTTCGTTCTATTTGCAAATTGCTTTCGCACCGCCACATCCACCCAAGCAACCCCGGGGGCAGAACGCGTCCCAACGGTCAGATATGATCACGGCGTTTTGAGTTAATTAAACCACATTTCGCACAAACGTTTCGGTTCTGTTGAATTCCGGGAACGCTACAAAATCCCAACATCCCCGCGGGACGCCGCAACTGCTCACTCGGTGCGGTTCAATGATGGGCAGAACAAGCTTCGATGATCAGTTCAACAAAACATTGACCAACGATGTAGTTCCATGATACAATAACGGTTGCGGTGGGGCCGTTTGGGGTTGCGGTGGAGCCGTGCCTCATAATTGCTTCAATAAGTAATGACAATACATTCAATCGCAACAGCATTCGTACATTAATCAAACGGCACCCGAGAATAAAGGCAAGTCGAGCGAAGGAACTCGTACCATCAAAACCAATAGCATTAATGGGTACAGCATGGGTGTAGCATTTGGGAAATTGTTTGTCCCAGAAGAACAATTACTTCTCAAGTTGGATTTTCTTTCCGACCTGCTTGGTTTGCTTTTGCTTCCCAGGAAGAAAGAATACTTCGCATATTAACCGATCCAACGCTACAAAGCACCAGGCGCCTCCATCGGGCAAAAACGCTAGTATTGCAATTTGAGATGAAAGCAGCCGAATACGTCTAGATTGCGCTCGATTGCCGAGAAACGGAATGCGTAAGGTCCAATAATAGGCATAGTAATCAAATTAAGGGTTAATAAACACCACTTTTGTTGACTGACAAGTATCGTCAGAGAAAAGTCCCAAGCTTCGGCGACTTCGGTGCGTTGCTACGCACAGACAAGCACCGTTCGCATCGGTGGTTGTTAGCTTGCCTCGTTGCCATGTGGGTGATTGCTATTTGGGATCATACCATAAACCAGGGCAAATCCCCGTTGCTTCGTTGCCCAACGTTGCGTCACCTGCCGAGCCGACGGTCGGACGCTTGAGGGCGATCCTGGTGTCCAAACCCGAGCGGCTGTACTTGGAAATCAAAATGATAAGCAAAGGTTGGCAAGAGCAATCGTCAAAAAGCCAGTGGCAAGATGCCGATGGAGATGGAAGCCTAGCCGTGTATCGCAAGTAAAGGACGAAAGGCTGCGAAATCCACGATAGCTTGAAACGTGGAATGTCGGCTTTCGATTCATCCAGCTTTTCTTTGCGCTTTGTTTTTGTCCGTGTTCTCGAAATCAAAATTGCCGACATCCCGACATTCTTACCGAGAAGCCGAGCCGGCTTAAGTGACGGAGTACAAGCACTCCGTGATTCCATTCTGTGATTTCTTGCGTTCCCGACTTGAGAGTCCTTCACCGATGAAAAGAAACGAAACGCCCCGGGACGACCACCGCCAGCCTGGACGGAATATTGTGGTTGGCCAATATCGCAAGCACCAAAAACGACCAGCAACAACAACAACAAAATTGATACACTTACAGTCAAACCTTCAATCCCCTTGGTGACGATCGAGCTCAGCTGTGCCGTTACCGGAAGAGAGATACCAAAACGATAAAAGGGCATTATTTCTGACGTTTTTCTGTTCTTCTTCCTTTTTTTGCTGTGTGCTTTCTGTCATTGAATTAAGTGATAACATCGTTACGGTGTTATTACAGGCTTATCGTGAAATTTGCCATCGAAACTCTGGTCTCATCTCGACGACGGAGCAGACCTCGCCAAAGCTATTGTCCTTGGGAAATAGAGTTCTTGCCCGAAAATTCTGCTGATGTAACTGTGCAACAACAACGTGATGGAGCAGCTTCAAAGCCGTGTTATACACGGGCATGCAATAAAAAAATCCTATATCGATTCGGATGGGGCAAACACATTATTAGGAAATCTGCTTTCCCGATCCTACCAATGGAGTTATTTTGAAAACAACGGGAGTATAGGAGAAAGGAAAGGTAACAGTAATTTTAAAAGATTCTGACTACATACCACACGAGCTTGTATTATTCACTTACCTTGATTCAATTCTAGTTCTAGTTGTGTCGCTCGTAGTATCTTTTCGCTTCAGAAAATTCACACTCTAATTCCCGTTGCTTTTCCTTGCTTGCACAATCAAAAGACACCGTCATCAGGTGGTATACCCGATTCGCCTGGATGCACTTTAACCCGTGTGCAACGATGATGAATGGTGGCTATCTCCGCACTTCACACATCACCCTCGCTACCAATGGCTGACTCTCTCTTTTTCTCTCTTTAATATTACACTTTAAACCAAATCGGGTAAAACCCGAGGGAACGAGACATCTGAAGCTGCTATATGTACCCTTTTTTTATCTGTTAGTTACAATGCAGTTTTCACTGCATGTGTAACTTCGTTGCGAGAAAACCTTTCAGAAACCCTGCCAGGGCCAGGAAATTGAGGGCTTTGCCAACTGAAACTGCACTTGTCCACTCATACTCGCGTAACACGTGGGCACTGGTGCCAGTTTGTCTCGTTTACGCTCCCGCACCGTCTCACATATACACTACGCGACCATGAACGTGGGGTGTAGGTAAATCAACACACTAATGCATTTCTGATCGACCCTCCAAGCTTCGAGTGGTCTGCCTGCCAGGACTGGTTTTGTTACTGTGAATGATGCATCACTTTCAGCCCTTTGGGGTGACGGACAAGTGTGATGAATTTCTTTGGAGCACAAAATACACACACACAAAACTACACCAGCACTGCCAAGTGTCGTTGGACACAGCTGAAGCAGAATAATAGAGTCTCCAAACGTGCACCGAAGCTGCTGTAATTCCTTTTTTCACTCCAACGTGTCGTTACACAGAATGACTTACTACTTCCCAACCGGTTCCCAAAACACAGTAATCCTTGACAATTTCTCATACGCTTTCCAGAAGAGTGCAGACCTCCCCGTTTTTCGCCCTTTCCGAGGGTCTTTGAGTATTTTCCGACCGCGAATATCGTTCACAACACATTACACGATAAACCGGGTGATCGAAGAATTATCTGCTGCCTCGCCAAGCTCCAGCATCGAGGCATCGATTTGTAATCGTCCCTGCCCTGCCGGGAAGTGCGGGAAGTAATCCCAGAACTCCGGCCGTTCGGGGCAGCTGCAGCCTTTTTACTGCCTCCTTTTTGGCAGCTGTGCGAGATGCGCATAAAAGCCTTCGGTACTGGCCGCTCCTGCCTCCTACGCCAATTTGTTCCTCCGCCTACGTAACATTTCGAGCGTTCGTCGTCGTACCTAGCATTCTTTTGCTCGGAAGAAAATCTGCTCCGTCATAGCCGGGATAGGTGGGCCGGCGGTAACATGTAACGTAGCTACGGGGGAAGCGTGAAAAATTGACATTCTAGTCCCTAGCAGCGAGCTTTCGGCCGAAATGGCTGCCACGGTGTATAGCACTCGGAGGGAAAAACGGTCGATACGGTGTACGATCATTGATTTCACACCGGTGATAGTTTGCTTTTGTATTTTTAGTTTTCCATTTCCGCACTATTGAACCCCGGAGCACACGATTGCCAGTACTACACACACACACAGCTGTAAACCGGGACAAACATCGAGGAAAGGTTGAAGTTCTTTTTTCGATTTGCACGAAATCACTCGAATGCTATTTCCGAATAATCGAAGTGGCAACCCCCGTCAGCCAAGTGTTCGGGTTTGTATAAATCCCAACACCTGCGGTGGAAGCTTCCCTTACGCCTGGCAAGCTGGACGCGTCCTGCCAGCAACGCCTACACGGTCAAACTCAGCGGATCGCCAGCGGGCAACACACATAGCGATAGCGCCGTGCGGCAAACGATCCACCAAGATCTCTATCAATAATTAACGGGCGATTCCGAGTCCTAACCCATTCCCAAGTGTTTGTTCGTTCAGGTCGTTAAGAAGAGAAGAGAAGTGGTGATCTCTTTCCAGCACACACACGCCAGAAGTCGCGCGAGCAAATTGAGCCTATTTTCACTCCACGTGCTGGCTCCCCGAAACCGATTTCACGATTCTCACGGCTCACTCGCTCGCTCGCCCATCGAACACACACGTGTCCATCACACTCTCACTCACGCCCGAAAGGTTTGCCCCGTCTTCCGCACACATCAACTCGAAGCTCTCCGCACGCTCCGCACGAGGCCAACCGTTCTGGCCGTTTCTTCTAACGATCGCGCAAATACGAACTGCCAAAAGTAATTGAACTGGATATTTAGCGAAGCCTGCTTGGAACTCCACTCCGACAGGCTGTTTCCGGCGTGGGACTAGCGATTCGTTTTTTTTTTTGCCCGTTTTTGTTTGGTTTCAGGTCGCTGCTAAACGATTGATTTACTGCCCACGAAGGCCACCGAAGGCAACCTCGCGCGCTCGATGTCCGTCACGTACACTTTCACGGGCTTACATAAACAATCACCGGGTAACCGTGGGTACCCAGGAGGCCAAACGGTGCGTGTGTGTGCCGAACGCAATTTTCGGTTGACCTACGTCGTTGGCCGTGGCGCCGCACCAACCGAGGGTCACACACTTCTTTGACCCTGTTTAGCCTTGCCGGGAGTTGGATTTGCCTCCTTTCCAAGCGCGTCCTTGCCGTGTGACGGTTTTATTCGGTCGTTTCCGTCTCCGGTGCAGCGGCCTAGTGGCGTGGTGCTGGTGAACCTGCGGTTGCCCACGATGGTCGGTGTCGCAGCAGAAAGCCATCTACGGACGACGACGACCACCACCACGAGGCAGATGATGAAAGTGACATCCTTCCAGAAAATTGTTTATCTCTTAAGGGCACTGGGGAGAAATGGAACGAGATAGTTATGTGGGAATATAGGGGACACAAACTACGCTCCGCCGGTTCAGTGTGTAGATGCGGAAAAAACAACCCGTCTCTTCGGCACACATGAAATCTCACGAGGAAAGCTACGAAAAAAGGTACATTAAGAACGATGATAAAGCAAACTCCACCCGTTCAGACCGGCCTGTAGTCTGTGTAGTGAACATGCGGAAAGTAAATTCTTATATCCTGAACGTATTCCTGATTTCGCTCTCCACGGCCTACTGGTTTAAACTTAAGGTGTGTTTGGTTTCTGCAGTTTTCTGCATTCACCAACCGGAGACCGGGCATGATTTTCCACGTTAATGTTGTTCGTTCACCTTTTCCCATGTTTTTTTTTATTAAAAGCTTCCCATGCCTCATTGTAGCGCTACCCTCAGTTCTGCTATAATCTCTACTCAACATGCTGCCAATTTGAATGCACAAACATAAACACAGTGAAGGTTGGTGTCGAGAAGGCGGATATGAGTAGGAACGAAGCACTAGGCAGACAGACACACACATACACATTCACAAATACAGTTCTACCCGGTTTTGATGTGCGAGTCTGTGTTTGCGAAGGAAAATCCTCCACTCCGGGATCCCAGATTCGACTGAAATACTTCTAGGAGGAGCAGTTCGCCATTCAACCGTCAACGCAGCAGCGCCGCCTCAAACGGATGAGTGAGTGATGGGGGACTCATCATCCGTCACGCAGCTTCCTCCTCCTCCTCCTCCCTCTTTTGGAGCGAAAAGTGATCCAAAGATCCACGGCAATGAGGCTGCATTAGTTTGAGCACTCTTCAGGCTGTCCAGGAGGATGACAAGTGGAGTTGCCAGCACTAAATAACCAAGGTGCTGGTAGTGCGTTGGTAGTAGTAGTAATAGTAGTAGGCTTCAGGCGAGTCGAGACTACTTACGACACGGTGGCCCAACCTAGCCCTAGAACCTGGGGTGTACTAAACGACATCGGGTCGGTGGGAAAGGATGATGGACGCACCTCGCGTCTTCCACTGGCCGTTTAGTATCGTTTAGCAACCAGCACCAGGAAGCATCCACTGTGTCATAAGTGTCTCAACTGGTTTCAGAAGGGTGTAGGCTCGTAAAAACGAAGCAAAAACACCCGAAACCAGCCACATTCGGGTGACGTTTATTTGGACGCAGTAATAACTCGCCGTAAGTTCAAACGTCACACTCACAAACACACCGATAAGGTTCGACATTTTTCGCCAAACCCTGTCTTGCCCGCCCCGCGGGAGGCCGCCGCCAGTGACACAAATTCCGTGACGTTTGTTCGCTCCCGATAACGGCGCCCAAAGGGTGGAGTAGAGCGAAATGTGCGACTCAGTTCCAGTTCCACAGCAACAAGATTCCTCAGGTTTGTTGTTGGCATGCGACACGCAGGGGGCCGGAGGCCAGGGTAGGGTGGAAAAAGTGTACACACCATTTCTAAGCCTACACTAACAAGCTGACACACACTGGACCGGGGAGTCTTTTCCATTTCGCATCGCCTTGAAACACACACACAACACGCACAGACACAGACGGAAAAATACACACCTTGGACGGTAAGGAATCCCGTGAAAGGGCGATTCGATAACGACGGATAGAGCCTGCACCCTGTCACTGTGGCTTGGCAAGGACCTAATGGCGAGTCGGTAAGGACCGATTCTGATATTATCCCACCGGTTCGGGTCCTGATCCTAGTTCTCTCGCGCTCTGGTGACGGGCTTCGGATGTATTCGCGACCCAAAGTAAACCCGAGAACGCACGGCTCGGCTTCGCTCTCACCGTGCCCGAAAGCTCCCATCCAGTGGTTTGGCTTTCCCAATAGTAATGGCAGAAGGAATTGGAGGGTCGGGAAAAACTCCCCCTCACCCGAAGGATATGAGCAACAGTGGCCTCCAAGAGTTTAGTGTGGTCGTAAAACTGACACCACCTCGGGCCACCTGCTGCTGGAGAAGGACAGCGAACCGCTGGCAGGGATGTGCATGGCACCAACACCAGCACCAAACACGGACTTCCCGTTTCGCGAAAACAAGCGGAAAAGCTGTGCTCCAAAGGGCTGGGAACCCACCGACCGGTTTTTCGGGTTCGGACTTCGGTGCGACCTGTCATGCGCGCTAGGGAGATGGATGCGTTTCGGTTGCGAATACAGTACATGTCAACGGGACGACGAATTCTGTGACTTTCCTCTCGAGAGAAGCAGGCGCGTGCAGAGAGGCAGAGAGACTCGTCGAAGTCACGCAACCAGTCGTGGATGAAAAACATCATAAAAAAGAAAAACAGCCACACACACATACACACACATATAGAGAAAAACAGAGAAACCGTGAAATTCGGGAGAAGGAGTGAAACTGCAAGCAAGCAAGCAAGTAAGAAACAAATACCGGAGCCTGGTACAGGCTACAAGGATACAGGCTTTCAGCTGGCTACAGCAACGACCAGCAACGCAGCCAATAGACGTAAAGTTCCACCAGCACGAACAAGATGTGTCGTAAAAACCAGCTTAAAGCATAAAACGTGCCATCCGAAAGGATAATGATCTACGAACCGAGGGGACCAAAGGGGAGAGCGGATGGGGTAGGGTCCAGACGCGGTTTTCCTTTCCGTGTTTCGTCACATGTTTCTGGTCGATGATAAGTTTTGAATTATGACGGTTCGATCTAACATGCCCTCGAAAGGTTTTGCGGTTTCCTAATATGGGGTCCCGTTGGGGGTGTTGGCACTCCGGACAAGAAAAAATTTGGAAAATGAATTTCCACTATCTGCACTGCTTTTGATTGTGCAGGAGGAGTCGACCTTTTTGGTAGGTAGTGGGGTTGTTGTTTTTTGTTCTTTCTTTCAACTCCTCACGGTGATTACCGTTACAAGATATGCAGTAACCGGAAGCGAGCCCCAAAACGGGGTCCCGGCGAGTCCAAAGCAATACGTTACAAATCTTTACAGTTCCGCTGGGGCTCATTATCACCGGAAGGACCGTCTGGTTGCGTGCCTGCGCATAAAAACCGCAGATGAGTTGCGTGGCATACAGGCATGTTTGCGGCGGTATAATATGTATAAGCCGTACCGTAACACTGGCGCTTGTGTGTGGTTGCTCATACAGCGACCAAGCGACGCTTAAGGGAGATGCTTCCCCTGCCAGTTGAGTCCCGCCGGAAAGTCTAAATTATGGCGGACGACGTTTCGACTCCATTAACACTATCAACGTGTGTGCTGCTGCTGACACAAGCCGCCTCGACGATCACCGACGCTTCGAGACACTCCGTACCATCCGCCCGTCCGGATCGTCACAGAAGACCGCACCAAATCGTCCACCGAACGACATCCCACAGCCAATAAATGTGACACGTTCCCCGGAGACCGAAGGAACACACCGACGTTGCGGCCTCGCAATTGTCGCATCCGAGCAGCGTGGGACGCTGGAACGACTACGCGGGATCCGCATCGGGCACCGGTATCGATCATTTGCATAAAAGGCCTTTTAAGTCGGAATTCTTCAATAAAGACGAAAGGCATATCAAGTAGGGCACCGGTAGCGCCGACGTCATGTGCCGTTTCGTTCTGGTTTCCCGAGGGAGGCATCGCCCGTTTGCATAAAGAATGTGGCAAGCAAAAATGATGCAAATTTGACAATCAAGCGCGTCTCGCTTTTCTTGAGCTGAGATTGGAGAGAACCGGCGTGCCCTCAAGATTCCAACGACAACAACTGGAACTGATCCGTGATAAACGGCATGGCAGATGCCGAGATGCTGCTTTCGTGCCTCACTCACCTTAAGGATAATCCATAATCGTCTTAAATCAATCTTTAATACCGACTCCGACCAGCTGCCTTGTCATCTCGAAACCCGAACGTAGGATCTCTTTGAGGATAGGATTCGCGGCGGGGAATCGCGCTTGCGAAGATAAGATTAATTAAAATCTCACTCCGTGCTCGACCCAAGAGACGGAACAGTAATTGCGGCATGAGGAGTAAATAGACGCTGAATATTAGATCACTCGAATGGCAGCGGCGCACCGAATAATGGCATTGTAATGTCCAGAACAGAAACACCACACCAGACACAATTTGTGGACTTCATTAGATTGCTACCATGTGTTCACGCCACCACATGGCTCGCTCCGTTCCTTTCGACCGTTCGTGGTCGTAGGATGTGCAAATCGGCCTACGAATCAAGCGACAAAACGGACCAGAGTTATGATACAAGAACAACGACAACAACAAACCGATAAAAAATACACATTACCACAGCACGCATCGCCGAGAACGCACGGAACGCTCTTTTCCCCCGAACCGGGACAGTAAAACTTTAATTCATTAACCCTTAATTAGGTAATTAATTAGCGAGAGCGATTCATCTTCTTCGCACGAATTCATTCCGACCGCGTGCGCGTACCCTGCAATCGCTCAGCAACTGTCTTATTTACCAACCGGCCCCTGCTTCCCGTAGGCGCCCGGTAACGGTTCCCGCCGGTCTGCAGTCCGAAGTAGCCGGTTAGTTCTCGCTTTTTCGGTACCAAATTGCTTACCGAATTGGCGCTTTCACGTTTTACACGGACTTGCATTCAGACCGCGCTTCCACCTTGGGGGCCAGGCAGCTTTTCTCCGTGCGGTGCGAAACTGGTACCGACACGCCAACGGTGGCCCGAGCGCCCGACGGACGTGGCAGGATTACGAGAGCAGAGGGAAATGGTAAAGAAAGGCTGATCTCATTAGAATATCAAAAGCACTTCAGCAGGCTTGCAACACTCCTGGAAGCTGGAAGGTGGAAGATAAGTTTCAATTTAAATTTCATCGGTAATGAGTCGCGCAAGGTAGCGAGCCTTTGATCATACTTGCAGATACATAAACACACACAAATTCACTCACCCTCAGGGAGGCGCCTTATCCTCCATTTGCCTGCTTCATCTTTACGCTGGGAACTTAGTTTTATCGCCAAATTAATTGAATGTCTCAGCTTTACGTATCAATTTTTCCGTTTGGCGCAACACCTTTCCGTACCGTCGGGATGCTGGTGGAAAATCGTTCGATAAGCAGAAAAGTGCTTAACGGCATCAATTGAAAAAGGTTACTGGGTCATTATCTTCGTAACAGGCACAAACCGATTTTTACGAGCCGTTTGATAGCGTTTAGTGAAGAGCGCAATGCGATGAATGTCGGCCGCTTCGCAACAAATAGATCTGCATATCGGAATAGCTTTTTTGTTGACTAGTCATATTTTTACATCGGAGTTAACTTGTGATGGTATATAAAATATGTCAATAATATCAGCATGATATGATGCATGTACCAAGCGAGCGTAAAGTTAATGACGTTCTTGAGGTCTTGTACGATCTTTTACGTTCATAACGTTAACTTTTTAACATCAAAAGCAAGTCTGAATCGTTAGTCAATTTTGTGTTGGTTTCTTAGAGACTTGTACAGTCTAAATCAGGAGTAAAATTATCCGTAGAAATCCGTAATGAAAAACCAAACACAACAAAGATGGAAAAGAAGTGAACAATAATAGGAAATGGAATGAAAGCAAGGCAATAATTTAACGGAGAAATTTAGTAAAAACAAGGGTCATAGTAAAATAAAAAGATACTATACTGAAGTGAAGCATACTAACAAGGTGAAGTAGTACATGAAAAATCAAAAACAAATAACTGTAAACATATTTGAGGATGCTGGTCATATGAATCTAAAGAGTTTTTCACTCGTAGATATGAGAGGTACTATAAAAACTACTAGGGTTACTACTAGTGTTGGGTCAAGTAACACTGTTTGATGTGCTGTACTGTGGTACCACACTCAATTTACAGTGCTGTGCCAGTTTGGTAACAGGTTTAGTAGTGTCATACAGCATCAGTTTTTGCACAGCGCTATAAACTAAGTGTGGTACCACAGTAGATCACATCAAAAAGTGTTCGAGGCTCTCTCTCAAAAAGTGTTATTTGACCCAACACTAGTACTATCCACTTATGCAAACGATAACATGATTTGTAGGGTAAATACTAATAATTAAATCGATTTTTATTTTAACCGTTATTAAAACTGATCTTACTAATTCTTCATAATGTGATCAGGGCTGGATGAAGCTATTCCTCAAATTTAAAATGACATCCAAAAATATACTTGGATTAAGACATTTTACCGTCCTACCTACTGATGGAAATATCGATCCTCCATGTATATGATGCATGAAAACCCCAGCAACACTAACAATAATAATTCATTTATTTTGCCCATTTTCGCTTTCCAACGGTGGAAAATTTCTCGAAGGACTGCGTAGCAAATTGGTTACTTACAGCTGTCAATGCAACATTTCTACGACCAATTTGTATTCCTATGGGAGAAAAAATAAATTAATTTCGACTCCTTTGGGAAGGACTAGAAACTGTCTCAAAGTTTCTCAAAGCCGTCAAAAGTTTCTATTGACCCAAGTTTTTTTTCTTTTTTGTTGAAACGTCCATGGACCTATCTCGAAAAGTAAACCATACATAAACTCAGATAAAGACATCTTTCGATTCCGAACTTTCTACGTGTTTGGATGTGTCTGCCTAAGCTTGTTTTCGATGACTTGAAAGAGGGAGAACGATTTCGCTCGTCTAGAAAATAATCTGTTACCGATCGATCGATAAATATCCATATCCATATTTTTTCGGAGGCTGCGTACAATCTACTGCTTGTGTAACTGGCTAAGTGTTTGTGGAGAATTGTGCACTATTTTTCAACTCTGTAGGAATCGTTGCGAATGCAAGTCAGAATAACAGAGGTCACAAAATTTATGGTACTTGTTTCGTCGTAATAAATTGTGACATTTTTGCCATACTTCCCGGAAGGAAACGTCACTCGTCGTTCATAGATTATGCAAGGAAATTCAAAATATTTATTTATGGAGGTTTCGTTTCGACTAATACCACCAACACAATTGATACCAGGTGGGATAAATTTTAGCCGCAATATTTTTCAACCGACCGGACTTTGGGCCTACTAGTTTATTACGACCATCACAAGTCTTTGGTGGGGATTCGAGTTTTTTTTTTAGAGAAAAGCTCACCCCAAAAGTTATGAAAAAGTATTTTTTGTACTTCGCACGTGTACGGTCTAGCAACAAGATCCCTTGTCTACGTCACTTAATAATAACCCTGGCAGATTTGGCAACAGATAACCCATCACAGAAAAAGCTGAAAAAGAATCTGCTTTGCAAAAGGGCACCATAGCCCGAAGGTTTACCCTGTATTTCATTAATTAAAAGTGTACAGTTTGGGAGAAGGAAAATTCACTTTCCTTGACTTCACGGTGAGCAGTTAATCGCTCGTCGCTCTGCTCGGCATATATAAACTGTGGTTTGGCAATAAAAACGTGAAGAAAGAACACCGTTTTCCATTTATACGAAATATCCAGTATTGACTTTTTTTAATTCTTGTTGGTCTTCTTTGGCTTCATCGTGTTTTCGGAACATCGATTGCTGATCCTTGCTTCCTCGATACTCCCTTCACTGTTAAACGTAAATTGCAGAATGCTGATGAT
>KE525316.1:58269-84513 GCA_000441895.2 Anopheles sinensis | reverse complement strand
CGATTGGAACAGGGAAACCGCGAGAACCTGTAAATGACCGGTCGGATGCAGAAAACCGTCCGATATCATAAAGATTTCCCATCAGTGTTTCCCTTTTCGTGTCCGGGAGGAGTTTGTGTGAAAAATTTTATCGCTCGGCACTAATTAAAAGTAAACAACCGGGGTGTTAGATCCGGGGGAGGGGTAAAACCGGATAGAACACAACCCGAGCGCCCGAAAATTCTTGGCCGGTGGTGAAAGTGGTCCATATTCATGGGGTCTCCGGTCGCAGGCCAGCAATAACATAAACAGCCTTAGATCTGGGGCTGCCGGTCGAGGTATCGGTCCCGGGCCACAATGGACGATTATATGCCGTCGCGCTATCAGCTGCTCGGGCGCATCGGCGAAGGAGTCCACGGGGTCGTCGTGAAGGCACGGGATCTGCAGAGCGATGACAAGATTGTGGCCATCAAAAAGCTATCGCTGCGGACAAAGTTCGGAGTTGTTTGTCTGAACACCGTCCGGGAGATCCGCGCACTGCAGCATTGCCGCTGTGACAATGTGAGTATTACTTCTCGACCGCACGTACACATGCGAGTCCCCGACCCGTAGTTGTTCGACCGGTTGGTATGCCGAGCAACCGCTGCTGTGGCTAGTTTGTTTGTTTGTTTGTTGATCCGCCTCTTTGTGTTGGTCCACGGCGCTGACGCTGATGGCTGCAACTATATGTAGGTCCTGGAGCTGCTGGATATGTACCCGGATCTGGCAGGCATTTCGCTGGTATTCGAGTACATGCCGCACACGCTGTACAGCAAGCTGAAGGATGAGGAGAACCCACTGTCGAGGGCAACCGTGAGACGCTACACCGCCATGCTGCTGCGGGGCTTGGCATACCTGCACGGGGTACACATAATGCACCGGGATATTAAGCCGGCCAACCTGCTCATCGACCGGCACGACGTGCTGAAGATAGCCGATTTTGGGCTGGCCCGCATCTACACCGATCCGCACCTGCGGCCTCCGGATCGCCCGTACTCGCCGCAGGTTGCCACGCGCTGGTACCGGGCGCCCGAAATCCTTTGGGGCTGCCAGAGGTACGGCCCATCGATCGACCTGTGGGCTACCGGGGCCGTCTTTGCCGAGATGCTTCGCGGCGTCCCGCTGTTTGCCGGCGCCACCGACATCGAGCAGCTGGCCCTCGTCGTCCGCACGCTCGGCACGCCGAACCTAAAGGACTGGCCCGAAGTGCGAAGCCTGCCGGATTATAACAAAATCCGCTTTCCGAACTCGCGCGGCGAACGCTGGGAGGACATCTTTCCCAGCTGCACCACGCGGGACGAGATCGGCCTCGTCGATGGGTTGGTACGCTATAATCCTGCGAAACGTCTTACGGCCGAAGAGGTACGTGTATGGGTTTTTCGCCCTTTGCCCAGTTCCCGTTCAATATTTTATTCCCAACCTCCGCCCATCGCCGCTAGGGTGCATTGTAACGGAGTTTTAAAATCCGTCTCCTTAGGAAGGCATAATCTGTTCCCCGTCTTCCTCTGCACAGTGGCCACGGCGGTGCTGTTATTTGTCTTTCTCCATTATCGCTATGTCCATTCACCTCCACCGACTTCCTTCCGTCTTCCTTCTAATACCGATCACATCCCTTGCGCGGGACTCGAGCGAATCCCATTAGCTCTGCTCCGCTGTGTTGCCTGTTTTTTTTACTGATTAC
Organism: Anopheles sinensis; assembly: GCA_000441895.2. Classification (NCBI taxonomy): domain Eukaryota; kingdom Metazoa; phylum Arthropoda; class Insecta; order Diptera; family Culicidae; genus Anopheles; species Anopheles sinensis. The sequence goes on along the minus strand of KE525316.1, from coordinate 82,814 downwards.
ATCCGGTACGTAGGCTTTACTTCATCCTTACTTCAGCGACGCAGCGAGTGTCGGGGAGTGAAAATTAATTCGCTACAGGCACCCGACTCCTGGCCGCCCCGCGTTTCGCCCTGTGAACCTGTGTACCTGTCATTAAAAAGGACAAAAGGACGCCGGACGCAACCGGCGAAACGAAGCTCCCGGGAATACTCAGCGGAACAGCACCGCGCCGGAGACGATGGATCAACCGGTCCGAGCGAGTTTAGTTCCGGCGGCGATTTTCAAAATAAAAGAAAACGGACACGAGAAAAAGAAAACATTTCGAAATGCTACGGAAGCCAAGGGATGTTACTTGCGTCCCAGTGTGTCCCAGAGGAACGGAGCGTAGCCATGAAAAGCAGTGGAACATTTGTGAAACTAGCCGTAGCAGAAAAAGCACAAGATGGGACACTCATCTGCACGTCTACCGGGCCTACAGAAGGCCACTTTCCGCCTTTTAAAACGGCAGTGAACCTTCTCGCACTGTGTTGCTCCCAATTATTGGAGGCGTGATGTCGTTATGCGGCGGAAGGATGAATGTTTGGATGGGTCACCGTTAGGAGCCGGAAGGTGGATAAGATGTCGTATGGACCGGACCACGGAATGTTCTCCTCCACTTGAACCTTACCAACTTGCTCTAACGACACGTTCCAGGTGTATGGGGAAGGTTGACTTGCATGGAACACATCACGCTGCTGGCGCACATTATCTGAAAATAAAGTGATTTTGACATTTAATAGGTTGACTACTCTCTGATTATATACATTACATTCATTTGAATACATTAATTATTGTGTTATTACTATCCTATTATAACTAATATAGTACGGCACAATGAATTTTCAATTGCATGGTAAACTATATTTATTATTTTACGGATCTATTGTAAAAAAGGGCAAGCGATAATTCAGTTTGAACAGATAAATAATCGTTTATTGACGATGACAACAAGAAAAACAACCCGTCGATGTAAGGAAAATATTTAATCATTTTCATATTCCATGTTCCAAAACATACCGATTAAGTTTGAAAAACAAAAGCAACTCTTGAACTACTTTCCAAGTGGTTTCCTAGCCTAACTCTGGCACAACAATTGAAACGTTCTTTAGTTGAAGCTTCGTGGAACAACACAATCCGTTTGTTATTTTATTTAAATAGCACACTTATTAATCATTCTTTGAGCTGTGCTACACATTTATAACTCTGATCGTGCCTAACAATTAATCTTCACTCAAGCAATTTAATGGAAAGCAATCTAATTATCCATCCGCTTAAGATATTCCGCGTCCCCTCCACGTTTGTTGAGGCGGATGCAAAATTAAATGATTAAACTCCCATGGCAACGCCTTCCGCATCGTTCACGAGCACTTGGGCGCTACGATCAATAAGAATGCTGCTGGTTTGTCGTTGAAATATGAAATGATTTAGTCGATTTATAACCTTGTTTTTTTATTTTTCGGAGCATAAGAATGGCGTGATAAAATACGTCCGCAACAGCGAATGGTATTTGTACACGCACTTTTCTTCAAAATATAATATCGACAAAAATAATATATAATAAAGTTCTGACTTACCTGCAGTGCTATTGGATGGTAAAATAAAAGGTTGATCGGACGAGTTGAACAACGAAACAAAACATACGATTTCCTTTTGTCTCGCCTAAATTGAATCCCCTTTTTACGGAATTGGCACTCAAAACTTCGGCACAACAAAAACACAACTAAATCACCTTCAACTGGGAAGATAAAAAGTTAAAATATTAATCATGGAAGATACCTTGTCGCAAAAGATGCCATTCGACCATCCTTTTGTCGCACCTTCATTAAAGCTTTCCACGAACTTTTCCCACTTTTCTCTCAGCCACCCGGCTCTGTGAATGCCGCTGGATACCGCAATCGTAACGGAACGGCTCTTTTCGAAACCTGATTTTTTCACCGAGAGGATTTTTGTTTTCCCTTTTCGATGCCTCCTCTCGCAATCGGTTTTCGTACCAAATTAAGCACCGACTGGGCAGTTTGATGCATAAAAATTAAATATTTAACCACAAAATGGCGTCGTTTAGCGCACTTTTCTTTTGTGGTGTGCGGGCGGCGGTCCCATTTTCGCCGCCTTCGAGAAATCTTTCTTTCTGGCCTGCAGGAAAAATGGAAAAGCTTGATGGAGTGGTACTGCAGCAGAGCGGAGGGTTGCGATCCGCCTCCTACCCAACCTTCTTAACCTGCCATGCAACGTGGTAGGACAGTTAGGATTGACCTACAATAACGGAGACCAACCGAATACAACCTTTTTGATACATCTTTCCCCCAAAGTGTCATTTAGCTTCGAATTGGATGATTGTTTTCGTATCTCTGTCCTTCTCTTTCGGCGTTCTCTCTCTCTCTCTCCCTCTTCCTACCACTGCACACTCACTTTCCCTTGTCTCGGGATCTATTTATGTCGTCAAACCTTTTGCTTTATAATGTGAGCTTTTACTAACGACCCGCACACACCCCGGAAAGGCGTCGATAAACGTAACCGCTCCGCAAGCGGCCAAACAACGTTCCCAGGCAATCGCACAGAATCTTGGCGCTTTTCGCCGAGATGTGGACTTTTATTCCATCGATACCGGGAGACCTTCATTTTACGTTTTTATGACCCAACTTAGAACCGGAAGGGCGGTGAAAGCATGAAGACAACAAAAGTTCTCCCTTTCAGCGTCATGTGTGTGTGTGTGTGTGCTTGTTTCTTGGCAGCCATAAAAGTGAACTGGCGGGAACACATTCCACCCAAAACATCCCCCTCACAGTCTCAAACTCACCCACACATACACACTCCTGCAAAAACCAAGATTGGGCTTGCGTAAGCCGCAAGGATACGGCAAATCTCCGATTCAACGGATTCACTTGTTTTTTTTTTGCTTTTTATTAGGGAAAGGTCAGAGGATCGTTCGATGCGAAATGCCTCCCGTGATGCCGTTGGAGAATGGGAGGCCGAAAGGAAAAATTCTAAGGATGAAATGATTCCATTTGATTGAGATACGATAATCGTGACACCGATTGGCACCGAGCGAAATCCGTTCCATCAGACCGTAACCGTCTAGAAAGGGGCTGTCTTCATGTGGTTTTTTATTTAAAAAGAAAACCCTCGATCCGGTTCGACAGTCGACAACAGCTCGGCAAACTTTCCAAGGTTATCACTTTTATATTTCGCCTTCATCCCTTCCAACTGCCGTCATGTTCAATTTCTCTGTTTTGCCTTTTGCCGAGCACGCGCTGCACTGATTGACTTTCCCAAGCGCCAGCACCACCGATGGCCCTACCGTGCCCCATTAACGGACAGATGTTATCGTTGCGACGTCCCAATGACGGTTGGGAGCCTGCCAACCCGGCCATTCCTTTTCCCTCCACAAGCGCCACGAAGACCGCTCATAACGAGGATCGAATCCCTTTGGGCCGGGAATCAGTTTCTCGGACTCGCGTTTGTCTTGACCCGTCCGCTGAACCATCTCGTGGTAATTCAATCAGCACCAACATCCTGGAGCATTCCCAGCATTTCGCAGGATGGGCCGGCGCCCGGTGGGTTGGGTGGTGATTTTTTCGATTCAACACAACGCCCGCCCAACCCACGGCGGGGTGGAAATGTAAACTACAATATATCACTTGCGTTGATCGCTTCTCAGTTTTGGCGTGAAGATTTTTGTCGTGCGCTTCAATCGATAAAGGCGTTTGGGTGAGTGGAAACGTTCACTTTGCACGACAACCGGGAAAGAGGTCGAACGTCAAACGAATACCACACGCTAAGGACAAAGTTTTCACGGTCCACAACAGAAAAGGTTTCAATATTTGAGAAGCTGACCAAATAGCGCAGAACTTTTACTTTTACGGGTGTGTCCTTTTTCATTCATTTGTTTTTACATAGAAAGTTTTGGGCATTTGTTGGCTTTTTTAGCTCGTCGCAGTTTTTTACTTTTTTAACAGTTTACTAGAGTAAACAATAACCCAAGTATCCGAAACATGGTGGAAGCACTGACTCCATTTTTCATGCAAATAAAAGAAGTGTTTCCTTCAACAGATAAACCATGCACCCGGAAACCAACCTGCTATTCAAAGTCCAGACAACAACAGCTAGTTTCTGGTTTTTAAACTAAATTTTTTATACATGTGATATAACAAGCCTCCGAAAGGTTGGACATATTGGAAATACGGTGAACATTTTAACAGACTTATAAGCCTGTTCCATTTTTCTTAAATGTGCCGTATGGTGTAGTAAAAAAAGTTTTTCGTTTGTTGAAAAAAGGATTAAAAATATCCATATGAAGTTTTAAGTTATTTCTCATAGAATTAAACTAATCAATATTTGTAATGGTCTATCATTCTTCAGGAGATATTTTGTTAAATTTTAGATCTTTTAAATATTATTCAATACTGAAAACTACAACTTTTAACTAAAAACTTAAATAACTTTGTTATTTTATCTTTTGAGCATTGCAATTATAAATGTCAATTTTTCCTCGAATGTTTCAAAAAGGACGATTGAAAGTACTATGTAAGCGTGTTGTGTTGATTTTAAAATTCATCATGAAACAAAACTGAACAGTTCTTTCCTTATACATTTATATTCTTCATTGAATCTCAAACTTTTCAAGTCAAAATTTTATAAAATAATTTATTTTGTATTACTTGTTAACTCTCTTTATCGATTTGAGAATGAACAAGCTCTAACCATCCGTTTGAATTGATGAAAAATCATTGTAATCATTTAAGTTCAGCCAAGCTAAGACATGCTTATTTTTAATATCCACCGCCTTAACGTGAACCGGCTGGCTGCCTGAAATCTGCCAAAATGAAAACCGTTACCTGCAAAAAAAAAAACATACCAGTAAGCGCACCTTGTGTGCGCGGATAATTTTAATCACCATGGTTTATTTAGTATTATTTATTGGACATTATTTCTCCTGTTCTCATTTGTCTTTGCGACCTAATTCAGTTACCATTCGCTGTACACCATGGCCCGCCACGGTTGGTGGTTCAGATTTTTCTTGCCCAGGCAACGATTGCGAAAAAATCCTCCCCTTCAGCAGCAAAGCCATGGAGCGGAAAACGTGGAAATGGAGAGTTATGGTAAGTACTGCGTAATGAGGTACCAAAATGTACTTCCCACACAGAGCGACCAAGATCTGCAAGGTTTACTTTCATTCCCGGCTCTCCTGGAGCGAGTCGGTTCGAGTAATAAACTTTTTACTTAAGGCTTTCCCGCTGCTCTGCCAGGCGCTTCCGCCGTGCCGTTCCGCAAACCCCGTAAGACAAAGGTCATCGGTAAAATTGTTTGCTTTAAGACCGCTCTATCTGCACATCTCAGGCGCTACGCTTTGTTCACCGACCTCCTGCCGGAGTGTATTCACATTTTAAAGAACCGTAAACTGTAGAATCTTACTAATGGTTTAGCCCGCAAGGGAAAACCGAGGGCAGGACTTCCACAGGGCTTCAACATTAAGATGAATTTGGTTATTTGTTCATTTCATTCCGGCAATATGCTTGGCTTTTGTTTTCGAGACCGTGTGCCAATTACGGTGACATGGCTGCGCACGAGCCCGAGTTCCTAAAGCTCGTGACGGTCCAATGAGGTCCACTGCTGCCGCTGACCACCGCTTCTTCCACGTCCGGGCCGCTAGGGAAAAGCAGGCCCTATCAGCGAACCCCGAGGATTGCCATGGGATTTCATGGCAAGATAAATAATAATTCTTCTCATCATCTCGTCATCACTCTGGCGCAAAGAGACAAAGACGGACGCTGTCGGTGGGGTTTCTCCTCTACCACAGGAGAGTTTTGTTTCTAGGCAGGAGACATTATCCTCTAGTGGGTGGGTAACATTTTGTTTCAAATTTACATGTGTCCCAACGGAGTGTTTTACGTAACGAACTTCATGCTGGTTTCTTCGTTAATATAGTTTATTGTTTAATGAAGTTATTGTAAAAAGAATTGAAAGTAAGTAAAAACATGTTCAATGCTCTAATATGTATAAACTTAGATAACAGTTCAATTTAGAATTTACATATTTAAAAAAAAATGCGGTACAATGAATAAACAGCTCTTTTATACCGTTGTAACAGTAATTATAAACAAATGCCATTAGCAGAAACAAGCATGGAAGACAAATATTGCTTCGTAAATCGAAAAACCCCGAAACACAATCCATCTTCGTTATCCGTCAGCAAAACGCAATGTAATAAGTAATTACGAGAAAGTGAACCATTTTTGCTATTATTTAGCACCAAAAACAAACAACGGAAGCGGATGGTAAGCATTACCTACGATCGGGATGTAAACTGAAGCCATTTGAAAACTTTTTAAGATTATTAGATTTTGCTGGGTTAATTTTAATTTCGTCTACCCGGTCGGATCAACATTACGCGTCCGGCTTCCCGGGAGTTGAAAACATAATGTTTACCCGAAAGCGTCCTCTAGGCACTATCCGCCCGTCGGAGTGCACGTGGTAATAGATACGGATAATGTGCTCATCTTAAAGCTTCCCGGAATGAGATCGTAAGGAGAGCTAACAAGAAAAAGTTAGGCAATGCAAACATGACCTTGTTGGCGTCTTTTGTCCGCAAAATATAAAATTTCCACAACCCTCGAGCACATTTCTAAATGATGATGAATGCTACAATTGTTTCATAAAACAAGCTAGAGAACATATTTGAAACAATCGATACTTATTTATTCAACAAAAATTCACACGAAATCAACCACAACTCTGGTCATACTTTAGTAATTGCAAGAAAATCGTAGAATATTTTTGCTTGAATTCCACGTACAAATTACTGCAGTCACGCAGCAAACCGAAATTTCGATCATTTTGGGCCGCCCTCCTACAGATCGAATATTTTTACGGTGAACCCTCTGAATACTTACACTGTGTGTTTGTGTGTGCGGTCCGGTTGACCTGTTCGTTCGTTTCTTTCCATACGCTTTGGCGCGCAAATTCGCCCGCCGAAAGAAGTAAACATAAAATTATACGAGACTATTGTCGTTCCGTTATGATTCATTTCTTTTTACAACATTTGCTTATCGAAGACGTGCGCCAATGCCTACGGCATTTCGATGTTTTTCGAACCGAGTTGATTTTCTCGCCCCGAACGGGCCTTGGCAGCTCACGTTATGGAGACTACTTGTCGCTTATGTGTTTTTTTTGTCTGCCACGGAATTAGTTTTCTTTTCTTCCCGCCGGATAATGATAGGATAATAAGCCGTTCGCCAGCGATGAACTGAATCGCGTCCTCGCACATTTCTCAGCCACATTAAAACGTGCACCACGTGGCCGGCCCTTTGCGGTTACTACGATTCGAACAATGTTGTTTGTTTTTTTTTCATCACATCTCACTCCTCGATTTTATTACCTTTCCTTCCATTAACTCACCCGCCCGTAATTTCATCGTTTATCTATCTCATTCGCTTGGTTGCTAGTGAGGAGTTCCTATCGTACAAATTCCATAAAAAATGCTTACCATGCCATTGTAAATATATGTTTATTTAGGTGTATAATATTTATGCACGATGACGTCTCTGTGAACCGTTTTTATTGATACGCCGCCGTCACATCGGTCCAAAAGTCTCTTAGCGTTTGCCGAAATCTCACAGTCTGTGCCTAATTTCCACTGCTTGCCGTACTGTGTATTAACGCGTGAACCATTTCGCAACAAATGGGCAATAATAACTATGTGAGGCAGCGGGTTGAAAGGGTGTTTTGGACGAGGCAGCGAAACCAGCGAACAAAACTAACATAAATTTCGCGTTGTGGTAACCGAAATGAGTCTAGATTACTTTTGTGGTATTCTCGCTTTTTCGGCAGCTTCCGGCCATCTGTCATTAGCATATTTGTTGATTCGGTTGAAATCATCGAGCAAGCACAAATGCAATCGTGAGGAGCTACATTAATCTGTTCTAAACGGACAACATTCAACAAGGCCGAATTTAACACGGTACACTAAACATACTGAAAGCTAATTATGATTTTCTGTTAACCACCTGAGCAACACAAAGTGATGGTCATTTTGCTGAACTTCACTGACACCGTATTGAAAATCCTTACGATTTATTTGTTCACATGTACGTGCACCATTTTATATACTCTTTAGGTGCGAAAATGCTTCACCTTATACGGCTTTCCTTCCATTAACCATGTAATAGCCAGACTGACAAAGCGATCCATTGGTAGTCAATTACGTGCCGAGAGAAACTATTTTAAAAGTACCACGAGATGGTACGGTTGTCTCTTATCACCACCAAGCCAACACCGACGGTGATCGAGACGAGCTGCATGAAAAGCAGAAAAACTCGTTCAAGTTGAAAACAAAATTTGAATACCACTTTCCATCCTAACTTCCTTTCCGTAGACTACTACCGTTCGTTTTCGACCCCATGGGATTTTGCTAAGGATGCTTTCAAAGCAGAAACACGGTAAGAGTGTAAGTGGTTTATTGAAAAGCAAAACTAACGGCCAACCTGCTTAAGATGCCCTTATTTGCCCGTTATGTAGCAAACACAAAAAGGGGGAAAAATTAATTTACCATTCAAAAATTATAATCCAGGTAGCGCAATATTAAGCACGGAACAAAATGAACACTATCTGAGAGAGACTCGAAAGACCCAAGAGGATTAGAGTGGGATTTTAACGGCACTTATACCACAATTGTCACCTGAAGCCTTCCGTTTATGCGGTACATTGCGCCACGGGATGGCAAAACTATAACACCAAGAAGTTCTATTTGCATTTCCAAAGTACGATCTGGTTCACGATTATTTTTGCTGATAGTAAGAAGAAAAAAACAATTTTACAAACACAGCTCCATTTGGCTTTTTAAAGTAAGCAACAAAAGTTTCTTGTTGTTCATCCTCTCGACAAAGAAAGCTAGGCACTACCAAACCTTTTGATTAACTAATATTGCATTTTTTGTCTACTGCACCACTAGTCTAATAATAATATTAACGCGATATATGAAGCAACTGCAAATGAAGGCATCAAACATAAAGATGGAAAAAGAAACAAAGACTAAATATTCATCTCCTACGCTCGTTGTTATTGGTTTGTTCTTTCTCTTACGCCAAATAACGACAAGAAATCTACGCTATCGCGACTTGTGCTTGACGAATGTGTTTCTTGGACGCCTGTTCCTTTACCTAAATATAAATAATAAATTACCGCTTAGGACGAAAATGATGCCGTGATATTAGACAATGTGTGAACCGGCATTTGATTGCATAATTTCACACACAATGTTCATTGTTGTTCAGTGAGTGTTCTTTTGGTAATTTTTATCCATCCAGAATGAGGTTTCATTCCATCTAATCGGAAAGGCGAGCACAGGCAAGGTAGAACCAACACACCTTTCACACAGCTAGCTAACACAAGCAATCTGAAAGAGTGCTTGATACTGGTCTATTAAATGCTCAAAAACTCAGCGATGTCTCGTGCTTTCTACAAGCAAAAAAACCATTCGTATTGGAGATATTGAGCTGAGAGAGAAGAGAAAGAAATGCAGAACAGCAAACAGCAAGAAGAAAGACTAAACGATAAGCAAAAGCCGATATCAACGAAGACACGAGGGAAAATTTTCGATTGAACGACCACCAGGGGTCATCAAGTTAACATTAGGATCCCAAAGAATACGGGTGCCCTTGCAGAGGATGGGGGAAAGTGAAAAGAAAACAAAGCTCGAACGTACCGGTGGTAGCGTGAAACCGGTACACGAAACTAACGCAAAGATCGAAACGTTACTCAGCCACGGATGTTATTTCAGGGTGTCTAATCCCTAGTCCGCTCGTCTCTTCGATGGTGGTACCAGGTGAGTGGGCAAGGCAGTTGGCAGCTCGTTGCCATCCATTTTGACGTTGATTAAATGCATCGCCAGAGCGAACTCCTCAATGTCCAGGAAACCGTCCTGGTCGTAGTCGGAAAGCTTCCAGATCTTGCTGAGCACGTTGTTCGGCAACTTCGATTTGATCAGCTCCGACTTGGCGGCTGCGGTGGATGGCCGACGCCGTTGGCAGTTACGAAAGAGGCATCATCCGAGCGGATGGGGAAAACAACGGAAAAGAAAGAAAGCACGGAAAAAGAGATCAGAAATCGTTATTAAGCTCCACTCTATCTATCGATTGATTAATCGATTCACGAGTGATTTCAAGAAGAAAAAGCCCCAAATTCAGTTCGAATGGTTGCCGAACAGGGACATACTAAGGAAACTTCGGCGTAAGTCGTAACTGACAATGATGGGGCGGTAGTGGATGTGGTGGTGTTGATGATGATGATGATGATGATACTCACCGGCACCGGAAATCTTTCCATCAATCGGCTGCAGTGACTCGAAGATGGGATCCGTTCGGGCACGATCGCGATTGCAAATCCAATCCACCTCCCCGTACCCGGCATCGATGCCTTCTCCCTTCCGGTAACCGAACGGCGATAGGACATCCTCGACGCCATCGAACGCTCCTCCTAGCGAGCGGAAAGCGATGTTCCGGGAACGAAGGTATAGATCCGCAGCAGCAAGGACGATGGAATAATGAAAGAGAACGAAAATCAACGAAAACAATCGTTTAGAAAATGCGGAAAACGAATCAACTAGCTCTAAGTGTGCGGAAATGAGAAACGGAGGTTCAATACTTCTCCTAATGTTCTGGTGAGGGCTATGAGAATCGTTTCTTGGCTAGTCCCAAAAGCTAAATGTTTGTACATACACATATATTTATATGGTCACACAGAGCAGCGACTCGACAACGGACACCTGAATCTAATGCCCCACAAGTACAAGAACGAATTTCATCTCCTGACCCAACTGCAACCAAGCGTGTTTTGCCCACAACCGTATCAATGAAATTTCTATTCGAAAGATAAAGAGAAGCACTTTAATTCTTATCGTGATATAAAGACACGATAAATAGACATCTCCATCTAAGCGGCAAACTGAATGAACCAACATGAGTATTGAATGTTTTTCGAATAGATGAAACACTAGGACAAAACTTTGATTAATGAAAAAGACTGAAATGCACACATTTCTGTAACAGTGAGGCCACGAAACGAATGAAATAGGGGAGGAAGTGATACAGTGAATTCATAAATTGAAGGACAAACTTAAGTGGTGAAAGGAAAAACAGAACAATAAACAGTATGACCTGGACGTTACAATTCGTGATTTTCAACACCACAAGAAACAGATATGATTTTACATGGTCAATAACTCACTAATAGTATATTTTATATTTTTCCATTCTTTGCATTATAAGATAACTCAAAAATTTATTTACAACAAAATTAAATATAGAATTCTGGTTTTTGATATTGGTTTCTAGTAAAGGCTTCTGATAATGAATAATTTAAAAGGACATGTGACAGAAATATGATAAAAAAAATACTTTTTTTTTTATTTTGGAACAAAAATAATTTTGTACAACTCTACAAAAATCGTTATAAAGTTGTTCGTTTTGATTCTTCTGCTCCAATAATAGAAGGCATTCATTTGCATCCTTTTATATCTAACGTCTTATAGTGCACTTAAAAAAACACAAGCTAAATGAACCCGAAAACGTAGCATAGTAATACATACAAAAGAAAACAGCTGTATGGAATGGCGTCAAAGTGTTAGAGAGAGAAAAAAAAACATGCGAACCTCTCAGCAAAAGGTGCCCCAAAAAGCTCGTTTCCATCGCCGACCCATTGGTTTGTCCTGGAAGCCAACATATTGTGGGGATAGAAGTTTATATAAAAGCGCACCGAAACTATTGACTGATGATGAAGCTGTCGGTTGGACCGTGTCGGATGGAAAAGTAGTGGTTCTATGGATGATGGAAATGTGAAAAGTTTGCGACAGCAATTCCCCCACCCCCCGGCACTCTGGTGTGCCAGCATTTGTCTTTCAAATTATATCCTAAATATTTAACCTTTTGTTTGTTTACAGTGCGCTGAAGCCCGAGTCGAGCATAATGGTGGCAACGTTGGTGGCTGGATACGATCTAAGGTTTCGTTAATGGAAAGAGATCATGCGGAGCAAAAACCCGGGGAGTGGAACTAGGAAAAAACACCCCTTCCCCTTACTCCTTTCACATTGTTGTTCGTGTTGCAACAAGACCCGACACAACAAGTGAGCGTGTCGGTGGATTTTAGAAGCCGTTTTTCTTAAGAAACAAACGAACAAACAGACGCCGCTGGCTGTCTTTGGCAAGCTTGCGAATAAAAAGCCATGTCTTCATGCTACGTTCTCGAGACGTCGTTTGGAGCGCAAGTACCCGGACATGTCAGTAGTATGTGTTCTTTCCCAAAAACCGACCGTATTTCACGAAATGATGACATGTACCAACAACCGAGGCGTTCGAAAATAAATGGAAACATAAACAGCCAAGGATGCTGTACAAACATAAGCCCTTCCAGTACGCAACCGATTATGGTTACGTCGATCCACTTCTTTCCCGGTTGGTTCGGGACATTTCGATTTTATAAAAACGATTGAAACCTGAATCGCGGAATACTCTTATATTGGTGGGCATACAGTTGTAACACAGTACAAGTTCATTTATTTTTGCGAATCACTACGGTGACGGGGTAAGTTTGTCTATTTCCCATTATAATTACTTCCATTCAACATCTCCTACAGAACATGTACATGATGCCCTGCTTGGGCGAAACGCGTTATCTTCACAATCCTCCTCGAGCGAAAGGAAGATGAAGGTCGTGAACGTGCAAAGAATTGTTCACACCGTTCACAACGTTTGCAATGGATTGCGTCTCGCCCTTCCGGTTAACCATTTTTTTTCTTCCTTTCTTAGCCCTCGGCTCTTTGTATGTAGGGTTCCACGAGAGCTCCAAAGAAGGACAAATAAGGGGCGCTCATACTACGGCCTGCGGGAACGACGGCAGGATACAATCTCTTCGCAGTGGATTATATAAACACTGGAAGTCCAACGAAATCGGGTTCGGCACACGTACCGGCCCCGTATGCATGAGGACACATACGAAGTTATGCGATTTTCGCACCGCGTTGTACCAGAGGGGTCGTCTTACTAGGCGATAGCGCTAGTTCAGCCGTATTATGGGTACGATTACGATTCCCTGCTTACATCATTCCCACGCCCACCGGCCACATCCCTGTCTACGAAACTAAATTCACTTTTAAGTAGCACACACATGTTCGGCCCTGCCCAAGGCTAAGGAGCTGCTGCGGCCGGAGGAACCGGAGGGAGCAATAAAACACATCTCGTTGAAATCATTCCTTCCGATCGATCCCCGACTGGAGGCACCAACCGACATGACCTACAAGGCGTCTCCATCGGGTTTGCTAGTATGATGTGCGCCTGTTGTGTTGAAGTGATTCAATTCTGGATTGTGAAATCCATTTTTATTTTATTACTGTACGCGGTTTTGTTTCCTTGCGTGTTCCCGCCTTTGCCCTTGCGATGCGGATTCGGTAACGATTTGGAAGGTATCGATTTTAGCACTCGAACGATCGTAAAAAATGGATCCGAATTCCTACACGGGATGCCATCAAAAGCACGTATTATTTGTCATTCGTGTGTTTGGTCCCGTCTGCAACGACTGCGAGCGGCATAAAGCTCAAGTAAACACACGGTTTAACGGACGATCTACTAATAATCCTTCAGAGAGTGCGAGGCCATTTTGTTATACGACGAAGAAGACTAATTTTACGAACTTTCAGGGACATTTTTATTACAGCTTGTTTAAGGCTTCCCAGAGGCGGTACCCGCATCCGTCTTTTCTCCCTCCAAAGTGTACAGTGCAGAAGAGACCAAAGCCCGGTATAATCGGCGGCTTTTGCTCTGAAATCCATTTTAAATACTGATGAGGATTATGGCTAATTCAAATTGATGCCATTCGGGTACAAAATGAGCACTTACTAATTTCAATTAATATGTGCCATTTAATTATATTGCCGGGGTACATTCGGTATAAACGACAAAAAAGAGACGAAAGCCTAAACCAGTACTCGGCCAACACGCTGAACCCAACTGCCACAACCGGACCTGCCCTCGATACCACCCTGGCTGCTAATGAGAGATCATAAATTTTGCACTTTATAATAACCCACTTCAATTCTTTGCCATGTCCCGACTGGTTCATCCGTGCTTCCGAAAGAGTTAATTTTTGTTCGCCTCATTTGTCAAAATATGGTCATTGCTTTACGGCCGATAAATGTTACGGTGAGGATAGATTATGTATAACTGGTGCAAGTTATGACGCTGGCTCTGGTACAACGTAATTCAGTTTAAAGCTGTTAGAGAACCAGTAAAAAGTTACACTCATAATCAATACGCATAAACCGTTTTAAGCCCACAGAGCACAATGCGTTTGGATAGAGCTTCAAAAAGCACATCATGGACGCTATATGGATCTGAAGCTATCTACCATTGCCGTGCTGTGATAAACACCAATGTTTGCACGCATAACAATCCAAATTGCAACAACCTTTTAGCTGATTGCATATCCAACTATTCATCATACGAAAGCTCCTCCCGCTTGAACCGTGGCGTTCGCGCATTCTCAACTAATACACCAATATTCGATAACACGGGAGAGGAAGAAGGTTTTCCATCTCCGTAGCGCTATTTTGCATCGCGAACCATCATCAATGTTGATAGGAAAAAAAGGGTGAGTGGGTAAACAAGAAATGTGGAACCACATCGTCTGTCGGCAGCCACGATGGTCTTATTTTCATCTAAACCATTCAAACCATATCCATCAACCCATTAGCGTAATGGTACTGCAAACGGCTTAAAAATGGCATCGATGATGGAATGATCACTTTCAAATGGCCCTTTCTTTTTCCTGCTAAAGCCACAAGCAAACAAGGAAAACAGTGTGCAAAGTTTTGCAAAATCGACACTAAATCTTGATGAGTGTGAGGTTGAAGCTCCATTGTAACGAAAAGCATCGGTTTATTGCCCTAACTGAAGATAAACGTAACCAGACCAACGAAATAATATACAAAATAATATGAATTGAGTGAGGCCAATTTCAGAGCCAATTAAACATTAGACGTTCAGTTTCGTTCATCTGCATGCAATCAGAGATCTATGACATTTTCAAAAGAGTGTTTGAGCCACTAAGAGAGCAACTACGATAGCTTCAAAATAAGCACAGATACAATAATTGATCAAAACAATATTTCAACTAAATTAAATATACGAAAGAAATGGAAAAGCTGGCACTAGTTGAGTGAGTAATTTCAGGGCTTAGGACCTCAGGATTTTAACCTGCAGAGTACCGTTTCAGAACATTTCTAGCTAAAACAATCCATCGTGCTTTCGAACCAGTACAGCAATACTTGATAGAAACTAATTGTTTAACCAATAGAAATCACAACCCTCAGATAGTCACAAACATCGCGTTTTTAGGATAATTTCATCTCAAATGGTACGGAATGTGAACAAACTCCACACCATAACATCCTTTGCACCGAGATGAATATTGAAAAAAAAAACCTAAATAAAATTAAATTCGTTTAGGTTTTATTTTATTCATAACTGTTACATTACCGTTGCCAGAAACGAAGGTGTTAGCAGAGGTTTTGAAATCACCGGTGTAAGCGATTTATCCTTTCATTTGATCTCACTCAAAAATGACGTCGCACTTACATAAATCTTGAAAACAATACCAACCCGGCTTGGGCCACATATAGCCCAATCAAATCAACAGTCTCAAACGAAGATACATTTTCTCGAAGATTAACCATAAAGTTAGCACCGTTCAAGAGTAAATAACGCCATGAAGCGCACACGTACGAGGCCTCATGCATGATTTGTGGCGCGGTTTGGCTGGCGTCCCACTCGGAGGAAGTGGTACGGTCTGCTTCCGGTTTAGATCATGATTTGAATTTTTAACACCACTCCGCAGCGGCATCACGCAGGAACGTAATCAACTATGTAAGCCGAACAGGTTGGAAAACGATGGTATATTTTTTTATATTTATGTTGTGTTCTTCTAGCGACAGTGTGAGAACATCCGTTTCCAAATGATGGCACGCGCGCACGCACTAACACCCACACACACACATATGCATACACAAATGTGTAACAGACCAGTTAATCCCAACCTCTGCCTCCATTCTTCTAGCAGTCCACCTTTCCGAGGCCATAAACACTCCACGGCGGGTTCGGTTCTGGTCCTACGTCCTGGTTCCGAACGCGCGAAAATGGCATTACTCAAGATCGTGGCTACCCGATACAACCTTGATACAAATCATGAGCTCCAAGCGATTGTCTACCGTGACCTCCCTCTCTTGCTTGCGTAAAGTTATGAGGGAAAACATGCCAAGAATCGCTTCCCACTGCCATTCGTCGAACACTTTTTGTAATTTCGCTTCGCTTATTTTCTTCCTACAGTATCATTCAAAATAGCTTAGGACCGACGAAGGTGTGAAGGTGATTCGACCGAACGGCGGTTCCGAGAGCGTCAAAGTCGGCTTTACAATTGCCCAACACCATCCCTTCCCCCCTGCAGAACAGGCGCAGAAAAAGTAAGGGCCCAGTGAAGGTTTTCCCATGCTTTCCTCGCACAGCGTATCTCACGCACCCCAGCATCGCACGGAACTCGGTCCAACCGAAAATTGCCAATCAATCACGTGCGTGCACCGTTTCGCAAAGTAAAGTGATTCGTCGTTTTGCTCGTCCCGACCCGTGCCGTTTCTTGGCTGGATCCACCGGATTCGAGCGGATCAGGACTGCTCGCTGCACGAGTGGAGCCGCACAAGAAAACGTCCGGAATGCCGTGCACCGAACGCTGCTGGTCTGCTTTCACAACGTAGGAATGTTTTTCTTGAACTACGTTTTTCTTTCCTCGACGACGGTGCTACTGCTGCTTCGCAGACATTCCCACAATTTCCCATCGCTCAGTTTAGTTGCTACAAATAAAGGACGAATAGAAAAACAACATCAACACAACACACAAGCACACACAGTTTTTGCTGGTAGGCAGAGCTCCATTTTTGCTCCACTGCCACGCAAATTCGCATTCCACCGTTCTGCGTTCGGCGAGGCTTTGGCTCGCTTCGTTTTGTTCCGTTGAGTAGCAATTTCCATTCCGAAACCATTCTCATCGCCCATTAGCGTCAATCGGAAAGAATGGTTCAAAATGATTTGGTTTGTGTTTCTTTCTCAAATCACTGAGCATTTAAAGTAAGAACTCTCGAAGGGACGAAGAACCGGGTACGCAAATGTAGATGAATTTCATTAACTTTTTCGCTTTACGTGCGCTCGCAGCGTTGGGAGCAAAATTTCACCTCATTATAGCGCCCTACACTGGACGGAGATGCTGCACGCTTGGCTTGAGTGGGGAAAATAAACGTATTAACTGCGTGGCAACAATCCTATCTCGCAACGGCGCAACCTGTTGTTGGTGTATCTGATCAATCAAATTGAGATTAATCAATCACGCCTCAGATGACATTAACGATTGATGTATACAATAGTCTGAACGCAAATGAATCAAATGCATACGTGATATCCAATCAAAATATGTAGCCAAGGAAAACAAGTGCGTTACCAATACGAGTTAATGAACATGTAGATAGTACAAAACCCACAAACCTGCTAATAATTGTTTCTATGAACTTTAAACAGTGCTCCAAAGAATCATCATTGGGATTCTAAGGGTAAATTATTAGTATACAGTTTTTTAATCATTTTCAAAGTTATACGTAACAAATTGTGAACAACCATCAGACATAATCCGAAAAAAGTTATGCAACGTCTCTCCCTCCCTCACGCGCAATTTCCCCCTTCCGGTTTGTTTCGTTTTTCTACCTTCTTCCGAAAGCATTCAGCAAATGGAGTTGTTTTTTGTACCGGCAGTAAAAATAGAATTCGCCACAATGATAAGAGCCCATGCCGGTCCCATTGTGCGTGTCACGGTGTGCTTCGTTGTAGGCTGGGCGGGCAACGGGCGAAGAGTTACAACGAGGAGGAGCCGGATACGGGAAAGTACCGAAGTAAGCCTAGCTGACAGGTGAAAGGCAAAATGACGGCCCTGGAAAAACGCCCCCCCAGATGGTTCGTGCAGCAGGGAAAAGCGCCCGGGGATAAGTCGGGAGCAAAAACACGCGAGCAATGATCGAACTGAAACAAAACCGAAAAAATTAAACGCCTCACAAACGACACCGCAATTTGATGAATGCGTGTTGTTGTTCTGTCGCGACCGCGCCGGGCTTAGGCATGGTATGGGAAAGCCGAACTCCGGCGTCCCCGCCTTTGGCTGCCAAATGCCAAAGCGTCACCGGTACGGTTGAGTGCCTGCGAGTTTCGGCGACATAACCTTGCTTCTCCCCGGGCTGGAGTCTTGCGGATGGCCGAATCGCAAGACGGCGAGCAGCGAGGCATTATCAATGGTTAGGACAAAACTTTTCCATTCCTTGTCGCATCTCCCCAGCGAACTGGCTACCCTGCCTTTCCAACCCATAGCCGGTGGTACCGCGCTGGGCGAATGTGCTTTTTACTGCCCATTTCATCCATGGTGTATTCGAGGCAGGTACTACGCCCTTCAATGCCCAAATTCGGTTTCAGCATTCTGCTATCCTCTCTGGGGACCCTTATATGTTCATTTCATTTCATGGTTAGGAAGTGGTAGAAAGCCACAAACTTCACATCATTGCCCGTCCCGACACTGTGAAAAGCGCAGAGCGCGTGCAAACCGGGGTACGTGTACGTAGAAAGAAGTGCTGGAGACATACAGGTACCCGAGCTTGCCAAAACCCTCGCACGCACAGTGACACACAAAGGACTAAAGGTACTGGGTGGACAATTTTTTCTCATTACGAATTTCATTCCTCTCCAATCCAATGGAACTCATGACACTGTTCTTAATTTTAAACAATAATTATACACACCCTCTACGAAACTGCAAGGACCGGAGATAATTCATGCGAGGTCAACAACAGTAAGGCAACATATTATGTTTCTATAATTGCTGAAAATTTTAGTAAACTTAAATGCACTTAACGATGATGAAATAAGTTGGACGCATAAACTAAACATCCTACGACAAAATAGTTTTAGTCAACTTCCTACTCAAAGTGTTACAAATTGTATGAAAAAAATACCTTGATTTCCAACTAAGAACACGTGAAAGGTGTTTGAAAATGTGTTATACTTTTTTTTATAACCTAAAATTTATAAGTAATTTTTATCGCCTTTAAATAATCAAAACAGGTTTATGAATTACCAAAGAAATACGACAAAAGAGACACAAAAACAATCAAAATAAACTTATCTACTTACTTAAATTCTATGCTTGCATGCATGCTTAACAAACATCTTGATTATTATTTTGTTTCTAAAGCACTTTAGAGACTCTTGGTTTGTCTGAAGGCTACGCTTTAAAATGTGTCGAATTTAACACATCCCTTAGAGACAACCGGATCGATTTAAGCCACTGACGCATCGTGGTCATTATTTCCGAGGCTTTTACGAAGCCATCAATCTTCGTTCAAGGAACTGCATCACACACGCACCCAAGTGTCAGGCGCATCGAAAGTGTCGTTGTACAGTCAATTCCACTACATGAACACGGTTAAGCTGCGGGATGCACATTATTCACAGATACACTGCACCATGTATGGTGGGGATATGAGTCTCTCATTCAAAAAAGAAACTCGACAAAATGAAGTTTTGCGCCTCTGGATTATGATTAGTCGGACACACTGCTCTACGTATAGCTGTCCGGGGAATTCGCATGTTATCTAATATTTTACGGAAGCTTCACCGAATACAACACCCATGTGCCTTCCCATCCGAAATTTCACCATAACGAAAGCACACTGTGTGTTTGCACCAGTGTGTCCCACCAGGGCAGTGGCACAGGCGAAGTCCTGCCAGTCTTGTCTCCGTGGAAATAATCTCCGACATGGCCAGTCGGGGAAACAAAAGAGCAGCGCAAAGCGCGGCCAGGACACCGGAAATCAAGTGAGCAGAAAATGCTCCCAAAATGAAATCTCCCCTTGATCCGGGCACTTCTCGGAAGAAGGCAGCACATCAGGCCGGACCTTGCACCGTAGGATACCGCAACGGACCGCTGGCCGAGAAGCCGACAAACAAATCATCACGTACGAGATGATCCACCAGTCGTCAGACCCCGGACACCCTCCCCTCTCCCTAGGGGGGGTGCGTGGCGGAGGTATTATGGCTTCAGACAGGCTGACCGACAGACAGACAGTCGCCTTCGTTCCATGCTGGTCCAAGTTTAGCAGAAATTCACTTGGCGATGCCATTGTATGACTGCAGCAAACAAAACGAGAACATGTGCAACTGTTCCCCCACTGACCGGCCGTATACGTGTGTGTGTGTGTCTGTGTCTGTGGGTATGTTCGTGTGGGCGAATGGCCAAGTGGCGGACCTCGCGGGCGCACCACCGGGAGATGATGCGAGTAGAAAATATGTATTAGACGGGTGAAAGATTGAGGTCAAGCTTTTTTATGCGAGTCTTATCAAAGGAAAACCGAGAGACGTGGAGCAACGAACGCTCCTCCGCCCTGCCCGGTTGCCACGTCTGCCTTCACGCGGCCACGGTCAAGCTGGAAATGGCCGGGAAAAATCATAACGGTCCGTCCGGCCAGTTCCACCACACCCACCACTCGTTCCCATTCCCTCGCAGTAACGGGCGAAGCGTGGAAACAATATTCGCACAGACACAGAGTACGACATAAATGGTCTCGCAGTTCACTTGCTTTCACTTGCACCGTACCGAGAGTTTGCTGCCCGGATGGACGAGACATGGGTTCGGACCATCATCGCGTAGCAGAAGTGCGCGCTCCGACCATCGTACGACGGTCAAACTTCATCAGCATTCAAACGGCGCATCCAGGGGCCGGCCTCCGTAAGCTCGTTGATGGGGAAAATTGAAAAATTGCCCTCCTGCGGACAGCGGGCGTAGCGCTTTGCTGTGTCGGTGCTTTTCTCCTTTCTTTCATCGCAGGTTCAATTTTTTCGCTCTTGTTTTTTTTTTTGTAGCATCAAAACTCACCCCAGTCTCCTCAAGGCCCACACCAGCCAGCGCGTTACCTTTGGGGTTGAGTTGAAAGTTGGATCTAAAACACCCAAAGCTTCCCGGGTCAGGGAAGTGTGTGCGGCCGCGACAGCAAATGGGTGTAAGTAGGGAAAATGGTGCGGTAAAAGTCATAAAATATTATGAAAAAGTGTATTAAAAAACGCTCGCGAGCGTGTCCTTATGCTGCTGCCCTTGCGCATACCGCCGTACACAGTACTGAATAATTAATACCGCAAAACCGGCCCGATACCGGTCCAAAGGTGGGAGGTGGGTGATGAGCAGAAACCTCGGAGCAGGGAGGCACTGTTTGCTTCCATCCTCCCCCGAGGATGCAGCCGTACACTTACCCCATAAGCCTCATTACCAATAATTCTAGCCGTAGCCAGCGTGACAACTCTCCGGGTCGCCAGCCCCAAACGCGCCCCAAACGCGCCCCAGCACAGCAGCTGCCGCCGCACGGCGGCGTTTCCGTATCCGGAAGCCATTGCGCTAATGTGGAGTGTTTATGTAATTTAAGACAAACACTCTATGCAACCTATTCTTTCGTCTCCTTTCGGCGAGCGGCGAACGGAAGGCAAACTCAGCAAAAGGGCGCAATGGCGGCCGGCGTGCGCCTTGTTTGTGCTACACACACACACAGACACACACACACACTTTGCCCGGGCATGCACCACCGACCGTCCAGCTAGAGAAAGAGGGCAGAAGCGGCACGAGCGTTCCACTCCGTGACCGGTGTTTGTCGCTTTACTTTAGGCGACAAATTTTATGCGCGAACATGTGGCATCCGATCCGGAACGCGTTTATGTGATGGCTTCTTCGGTGTCAACCCACTCCTTCATCTCGTTGCTCTATTCTCGCTCTCTTTACTTTTCCCCATTTTCTTTTTTTCTCAGCCACGTTATCCTTTTTTCTTATCCAACAATGACCTTCTTGCTTACTTAACCAGCTCCATCCCAAAAAGGTTCCTTGAGCTCCTGAAAGGCTTTCTTTCGGTCGGAGGTTTGTTTTCTTTTGCTACGACCATCTTGAAATTGGGCTACTGCAGGTGCCCTACTTGGTGAAATCTGCGCACCGCAAACATATTGCTTTCTGCAACCGAATCAAGAAGGTCGTGTTGACCAGTACGAATACCGAAATACTCCTGCCTTACATTGGCAATATTTGACACTTGGATCTTCTTGGAGTCACAACGTTTCGACAGAAACAAGTGAACATCCCAATCTTGTGTCTGGACTATGAACAATCGTTCCCGAGGTCGAACTTGTCCCATGTTGCACTACCGTCGCGAATGTGCCGTAAACTTGTTTACCACTTTCTCCCTCCAATTTGGGCAAGAAAATCAGAACGCAACAGCAGCAAACAGAAAAAGCCATTTCCTTTGGCGATTCGTTCGTCCTCTCGATTGAAATTGAATTTCGGAGAATTGAAAACATCGAAATAATAACAGCATGCCAAACAAACAAGTATCAAATCCGTTACCAAACCCAACAGTGTTCGATTATTTTATTGTTTTTTTCTCTCAGTTTCAAATCTCCCATTGCAACCCTAAACCAATCACATTAACCTGGGATGGTGGCGGTCGTAGTGATGGCGGTTGAGTCAAGGGTACTGACTGCTCGAAGGAGGAAAAATCAACAAGCACGGAAGAGTATTGGTTTACAATTCTTCGGCTGTCGGAAGGAAAAAAAGCCATGTCCAAGTGGTCCGAGTTCGTTTGATGTCCTTGGAGGGTTGTCGGAAAATTACCAACCTCTCACACGAACGCCCACGCTTACAAATGTTATCGGCTGAAAAAATAAAACATAGGACAGTGGCCTCACCCATTTCAGCTTCGCTGTCAATCGGCCATTCTCCCAGGCCAATTCACGGTTGCATAACAAAGTAGATTGAAACCCAATACACTGACGAGTAGCAAATTCCAAGCTTCCTATTCCTTTAGGGAGTATTGCAAATACAAAGATAAATAAAGAATTCCTCTGCTTTGGGAGGTCCGTTTTGTGGCAGAATAAAGTAAAATGCTAACCTCCACATCATTCCCTGCATCTTCTGCCACCAGATTCGCCAATTATGTACCAACAACGATATCCCATGATGAGTTTTCTGTGCAGGGGAAACACACATAAAAATCAGTCACTTCGCATCACTAACGAAGAATTCGATCACTGTTGTCCTTCTGTACTTCCTGTGGGTTGCTGTCGTGTTAAGTAAGAACCTACTTTTCTTCTTAAGTGAAAATGAAATAAAGTGATGAGGCTTACGGAACCTGTGAGTTTGTATACAGATGGTGTAACAACGCGTTCCGCAGTTCCTTAACTTTTTTATCTTCTCTCGTCACATTTCGGCATAACCAATCAAACGTTGACAGCCCGTGGTCGCAAAGCATGACGCAGAAAGATGAAAGTCAAAGTAAATTAAAAGAGAAAAAAAAATCGAAGGACGAAAAAGGGATCTCATTGACGGTAGTGCTAGATTTCCGTGCCGAACAGCCGACAAGGAGTTCGATAAGATATCATAACGACGGTTGACGTTGGTTGCAAAGCTTTGTCTAACGCTTTTTGTGGACTAAATGGAAACAAAATCGAAAGAGCTCCGCCTTTCGGAGGGATGCCCTTCGCTTTTTGGTCCGGAAAATCTGCCCAACAAAGAAAAGCAAATGCGTCGAAAACGTTTCTATTAGTAGCTTTTTTATGTGTATCGAGATTAATAGAGAAGAAAAAAATACCTTTCTATCTTTTTTTCAGAAACGACATACAAACTCACTAAAAAGGTGAGTCCGTTGCGTCCCATACATCTGACCGTTCTCATAGACTGCGTGAAAAACCATCGCAAAAAAGCTAAAATCGAAAAGCTCCAAAATCTACTATCTCTCGAGGTATAACGGTACCTTGACATACTTGTTTAATTCGTTTCATTCATCATTTTCGTATGTCATATTGATCTTATCTCAAAACGAGCTTCCCGTATGTTACTAAATTTCATTCATGTATGGTAAACACCATTGCAGTTGCATTAATGGTTGTTAAAATTATCTACTTCACTTTATTGTAATTTTCTAAAGAGACTTTTTTTCTTTTCAATCGTCTTAGTAGATAGCATGAGAAAAATTGTCTAAAATAGGAAAAAAAGGTTCTTAATCTTGTTTGTGTCTCATAGTCCAAATGGATCAAATTTCAAAAATCTAATTAATTCGGTCATTTAAAATCTGATTATTTCGGCCATCTATTGATCCGACTAGCATGATGAAATCAGACAAAAGACAACGTTATGAACGTTCGACAAATGCATTGCGAAACTGTTAAATACTTACAAGAGTGAATCAATTGCAACACACATTGTGAACTTATTGACAAGCCCTCAGTGCGATAAGTGGTTAACGCAGGCAGGATAAAGCATTGGGAATACTGTTGTGTTGTAAGCTAATTGCCCTGTGTGTACAACAAGTGTGCTTGGTGTTGCTTGAACTGCTTCTGAGATTCAGCTAACTATCGACACACTAACTATATTTG
>KE525316.1:18766-52061 GCA_000441895.2 Anopheles sinensis | reverse complement strand
AAACAAAACTAACAGAGTAAAATTTCTACAAGTAAAATTAACGGCTGTTTCAACAATCCTACTGACAATCTACATTGTTGACATCGGTCAGATTAAGAAATGTCATCACAATATTGCAATGAAAGTTTCTTTCAAATCCATCCAATTTAGATCACTGAAATATTGCAGTGAAATGAAATTATTGCATGTTTTCAACTCGGTAGACGAAAGCAATGCAATAAACTGTCAAATTTTATTTCATTGCAATGAAATATTGCATCCGTCTATAAGCAACTTTAGATGTACTGTATGAAATACTAATAACAATAATAATCATGAAGACCAGCAAACGGCACAGCCAGGGAAGCATCGTGAAGTGCATTGATTGATTGTCGAATCGACCGAGTTGGTCTCAGAGCGGAAAATTATGACTGACGATGGTACGTTAAGATTCATTTGATTGGACAGCAGGGTAGAAAAAGTGACCTTCACACATTAATCATCCACTACTGGAAGTTCATCCATTCGTTTCTTTTTCTATGATAATAGAATCACGGGCATTCTGGTTCCCGAGTGGATATTTTATCTCCATATAAATATTATGTTGGTCAACGTCTGTGCTCTGTACCATTTGAAACGGTGCATACGACTAACTTCAACGGTGTGGAACGCCATGTGGTTTTTTTTAACTATTTGGAAGTTTTGCCATTTATAATTCTATAAAAATTCGTGCCGATGTTCAATCGAAATTCAATTAAGTAACAAGAAAGGCAAGAACACAAATTAATTTGGCATTGCAGGGCATTGCGATGCCCTATTTCTATGCAACCGATAAGGTATCGGCAATTGAGAACAAGGTAGTTTTACCGGGTGGCTTCTATGGGCTGTATTACGATAAACTGGTTTTGAATGCCACGACGCGCACGGAGCCACTTGTCACTATCATGCCCTTCCACTTTTGCCTGCGCAATCGAGGATAGGTTTGACGAAAAAAGAAAACGTTCCGAGTCCGTGCCACCGACGAGTAAAGGAAAGAGTTGATAATAACATCCGCCAGCGTACTGATCCTGAGTTGGCCAACATTGAGTCGTGGTGTTACGCGTTGAGAGCATCACGGTCCAATGACCATGAGCTCCACATGAGAGCTTGGTTGCAGGGTTTATCATCGAGATTAGATAAAAAAAAAATGTCAACCATGAGAAATACAATTGCCACCAGTGACCAGTTGCGTACAACGCCCATCTGCTCGCGTAGTAACATGGAATGTGGTTACGTAACAACGATCCCGGAAAAAAGACAGATGACACGTACCTTTGACGAGCGGCTCCGAAACGAGTTGCATCTCTTCCTGCGGGATCATACCCATTAACCGGGCGATATCTATCGCCAGCATGCGATCGACTACTTCCAGCAGCGACATCTTGAGGGAGTGGAACTTGGTGAAGTCCTGGTTAGCGAGCACCTCCTGCATTTTCTTGATATCCGGTAGATCACCGATCGAAACTTGATGCTCGCGACAAACGCGATCGTAGATGGTACCGAGGTTTTTGATAAGCTCCTTCTTTTTGCTGTCCTTTCCGAACATTTGGGGCATCTCTTTGCGCAATTCCGAAATAAGGTACGCGTGCACTTTGGCCAGCCGGGCTCGCTTGATGAGATCGTTAAGCTTGCGAAGGGCAGCATTTCTTGGTAGTGACTGCAGATCGCGGAACAGATCCTGCTCCTCGTCCTCGAACAGTCGCCGGTTCACGTCGTACCGCAGCGGCTGGTCCCAAAACGAGCCGATGTACACGCGGGCCACCTCGGGCGTTTGTAGCACCTTTCCGAGCGACCACATAAGGGCACCGTAAACTCGCATCAGCTGCTGATGGTCGATCATGTCGGCTTTGTTCAACACTATCCGTATCTTATCGTCATGGCCGCGCAGGGCTTCGATCGATCGGCGGAATTCGTCCGAGATGTCCAGTTTGTGGGCATCGAACAGCAGAATGATGCGATCCACACGTTCCGCGAACCATTCCAACACGCCGGTAAAATCGTAGCCTCTGTCAACACGCTGCTTCTCGCCGGACAAAATTCCAGGGGTGTCAACGATCGAGATTGCTCGCAGCACCGGAGAAGGAACCGTCGAGCACTGGAAGCGGTTTAGGAACGCGTTGCCATACTTCTCGAGCGGGCGAAACTGTTTCTTCGGATCGACCACCAGTGCGTTGCCGGGGATCATGCCCTCCTTGTCGTCGTACATAACAGCGATAAAACGATCCGTCGTTGGCTCCGGACCAATCCGGATACCGGGAAAGTCGCGCTCCAGCAGATATCGGATAAAGGTGGTTTTACCGGTAGAGTACTGTCCTACCAACAGTATCATAGGCTTTGCATCGAAATCCGAGTCTTCCAGTTTGGGAGAGTGGAAATCATGAAAATTGTAGTGCTCTTCCAGAGGAAGCAGTTTACTGCGATAGATTTTCTTCAGCTCTCCCAACACATTTTCCACCACCTCCTCTGTTTTCGGTTCCCGTTTTAACCAACTGAACATTTTGCTGCTCGCGTTTTACGGTTCGTGGGTTTTCTTAACACTCTCTTTTCGCTGATGATTATGCTGCACTCTGAGTCATCCACCGGTGTTTGAAGCGGATTTTCCTGGATTGCACAATATTTTCTCTTGTTTCCTTTAACTTTGGTGTGTTCTTGTGAGTCCCATAAACACCGAGCCACCCGGAATCTAATATACTGATCGATATTAAACAAAAATAGCAATGACTAATATTAGGGTGGGATTCTGAGCAGTACGTGTTCGCGTGGTACCAGATGTTCGAAACAAAAGGAACAAAACGAAAACAACCGAATCACGGGTTCAACTTAACTAAGCTTAGATTCCACGGAGGATTATCTACACCGGCGTATGAATTTACGCGATCCACTCGAAGAAGAACCGACGAATCGTTCTACCGATCTCGACAATTTTTTTCTTTTCTACACTTTCCGAAACTGTGACACATCATGCATTCGCTGTCAATTGAGTTTTAAATAGTGTTGGCATAGCAGGATTCGGAAGATTCCTTCACTCGCTCCCATGAAGGGTTCCATTCGATTGGTTCCCATTTGACGATACGATTTGATGCTACTCAGGCTTGATCTGCATCTTTTTGAACTCGATGTAAGTCGATTCATTCTTCAGATGATAAAAATAATCGGATGGTTAAAAGTGGACGCATGGTATGGTGGATTGTGGTCCGGACGTATTTGATTCTAATTCCTAGAAGGATTTGATTTTCCCACCACTAGGTTTGATGGCGAGACAATTATGCTATAAAATGTGCATTCTGAAAACTCTTGCAAAAGAATCTTATTTTACGATTAATTTACGGGATAAAATAATGAAAAACAATCCTTTATTTTACTTTCTATGTAAACAAAATAAAGTTTTAATATTGAAGGAAGATTTATAGTAGACGACTTTTCTGATTTGCTGTCAATTTGAAAATTCACGTGTTACCAACTGCGCGGCGCTAACCAATTTTTAACGATTATAGCAACTTCCGAAACGAGCGTGCCGGCTATAGTGATGTTCAATTTTCCGGGATAGGATCAACTTTTAAAATCCTTATCTGTCAAAGAAGGGTTCGTAATATATCTGTGCAAAATCAAGCATGTATTATTGCTACATCATTTACATTTATATGGGCACGCTCATATGCATGTAGCTGTGGAATGGAAGCATATAGGATCGAAAAGAACAGCTCTCTGTAGAGATCTGACCCACCAATCCAGCTCCGGCCTCGCATCTCTAGTGTCGACGATTGCCGCAAGTTTTTCTAGTTGAAGTGAAGCTGCTCCGCGTTGAAGAGGTGAATCTTTTCTTCTCCAACTCGCCAAAATCGGTGAAAATCTTGTGCTTATTCAGCTTCGTTCGTAGGTAGCAACCTTTCAGTGCAAACAGTGCGTGTGAATTAGGTAAGTTTGGTTCGAATGTGACTTATTAAGAGGCTGAAAAAAACGTGTTGGTTTTCCACGTAATATGCCATCATGTCGGCGTAGTGAACCAGCAGCCGCCATATTTGATTTGCAAAAGCCGCCATCATTTGCCAAGAAAGATCGGCCTCTGCTTGGTGCTCGGTTGATATTTTGCAAGCAAAAATCGTTTATTAATCGTTTCCCTTCATTCTTTGCTTCATCAATAAGCGCACACAAGCTACTCTATCGTAAAATGGTGGGATCGCGTGTGTACGTCGGTGGCTTGCCGTACGGCGTCCGGGAACGCGACTTGGAGCGTTTTTTCAAAGGTTATGGAAGAACAAGGGATATCCTCATCAAGAATGGCTATGGCTTCGTGGTATGTTATTGATGATTTGGTACCGCCGATACACAGCAGTCAACTGAAATAACAATTTAAATTCTAGGAGTTCGAAGACTACCGGGATGCTGACGATGCCGTTTACGAATTGAACGGGAAAGAATTATTGGGAGAAAGGTAAGTAGAAAACCTCACATACGATTGTACGTTAACAATGAAACATTTGTTTTGTTCTATAAATTCTTTACTATCTAACACTATACCGATAGTAAATTCAGTTTTAAAATATGTAATTTAATTTTTTTAAGTATTTGTATTCAAAATTAAAGAAATGTTCTCCTAATAACCGTCCAATTTACAGGGTCGTCGTCGAACCTGCCCGTGGAACGGCCCGTGGCCCGAGTGGCTACCGCGACAGAGATCGATATGATAGGGATCGTCGTGGTGGAAGGTACGATAAGTAAGTAAAATCAACGTGATGGGTGTCAAGTAAGGAACCCTCCGATTAGTATTAATAACATACGATCCCTTGAACTATTGTTTAGATATAAAAGCAATTCCAGGAACAGTTCCCGCTATGGACCCCCTCTGCGCACCGAGTATCGTTTGATCGTGGAAAATTTGTCAACCCGAGTGAGCTGGCAGGTATGTTCAACTTAGACTAAAGGTAGAATTGATATGTTTTGAGTACAAGCAATACTTTGCAATGTTCTGGAATTGCAAGAAAAAATTGTTAAAAATTACCCGTGTTTTACCCGTCATGTTGCGGATGGCAATGTAAATAGCACGCCAACACAGCTTCTCTAACTCTAGGTAGGATTAGCGAGTGAGTGGTAGGCCCTTTTTTGTACCTGAAATACTAACATCAAATGAATTCGATGGATCAATCGAATTTTTGAATTTGTATATTTGGGCTACTAGATTAAGCTTTGTGTTGAAGGATTATTGGTTGCAATTACACAGTTTACACTTTTCCGAAGGAAAAAAAAACTATTGGCGATAGACTCTAATTATAAAATTAAAAATATTTCTGAATTGCTATTATCTGCTTTATCCGGAAATTGAAACAGTTTAATAATGTACAGTTTTTCAAATGATCTGAAGGTATTGGGCAAATCACAATTGTTTAACGACTTCAGTCTAAAACCATAATTTTATGTGTGGAGACTGAAAGCTGAAAAGTTTACACGACAAGATTTCGATAACTCTCATCTATGGAAATTATAGCGACACTAGACACAGAAGCTCAGCTTTAAAAATGATAATTATTAAGCCATGGTTCCGTACCACGTTGCTGAAAACAAAACCAGTACAGAATGACAAAAATATATGAAAGGAAGTGCAGCGTGATGGGCCGATAACATAGGGACCGCAAATGATGGATTAAATCAGCGCCCAATTACCATGATAACGATCTGAGAGCCTTAACGATGGTTCGGTGATCCTGAAGAAATTCCGGGAGGAATACTTCGTAGCGCCAATCATGGTTTGAATGACAAGCAAGCTTATAACAAAACAAACATAAAATTAATTTTTTATATATTGGTTCACTTATAGTTTCCTTGATGTGATTTTGTTCAATTTCGCCGTGATTTCACTTTTCAGTCTCGTAAACAT
Source organism: Anopheles sinensis (assembly GCA_000441895.2). Lineage (NCBI taxonomy): Eukaryota > Metazoa > Arthropoda > Insecta > Diptera > Culicidae > Anopheles > Anopheles sinensis. Next base: position 46,171 of record KE525316.1, on the reverse strand, counting down.
TCATTGGAAAAATATGATGGCAAGTTTAAGTAAATTTGTTAATGCATGGTTTGTGGTTTATCTCCTTTAGTTTTTATTGCATAAAATGGTTATTTTTCCATCGGTCTGTCTATTATAAAACAATTGGTCGTTCCAATTGATTGATTCATTATTAATACACAACTGATCAGTAAAGTGAATCATAGGCTCAGTTAATCCCTTTCTATTCGAAAAGATATGATTTATTTTGTTCGAACATGGATGAATGGATTAATAAACAGGGGCATGTAATATTAACCGTTTACCAATAAGCTGCACTTTGATAAAATGTGTGCTAGTATTATAAGTAAAATCATATCTATGTATTGTATTCCTTTCCTGTTAAGGCGGCAGCCCATGTATGACGATGAAATGGGTCATTAAACTAGGGTTTATGCAAGAAAACAATGTGGTTGCGCCTGTTGAACACATCGTACAATCATGGCAAAAGATGTAAGACGTGTTCCTTAATCCAGAGAGTCCACCGCAAACGTACGATAAAGTGAAGAAATCCCCCGACCGTTGGACGTTTAGGCAATGGATTACCTATGATCTTGGAAAAAATATGGGATGTTAAATGATGGTCTGAAAGCGAAAACATCAACCTCCATCCTGTCTCGTCTGCGTGAATCAAAATCCACCACTGCGCCCAGCAAGAGGATGTGGGCATCTGCTAACAATCGGTGCTGGCTGATGTGTCTAGGCTCTTGGAAGGATCAACAGATCACCGTGTATTATTGAGAGGAAGGGGAAGGCTATGCAACGTTGATCGTCCAACCAATGCGACCATTTCTTGAGGATATCCTTTTGCGAATTCTACCCTCTGGAAACAACAACCTAGATCATAGTCGATACGCAGAGATTATCGAATTCAGCGAAAACCAGGAGGGGGAAATCCAGATGTCTGCAAGGCCTCTCCTGCCGATGGAGTGGTGGGACAACATCAATGGTACGGGTCTTTCGACGCGTGTGGCACAACGTTATTATTTTGTGGCTACAAAGCCCGTAACTACTAACTAATTCGCTGTCGAGAAGAAAAAGGAGTACCGTTTGTTTATCATTTCTATCATTTTCTTTCTATCCTAAAGCATCTCTATTAACAAATGGCCCTTAATTAATGGTACACTAATTCTTGAAAATTTTTCACCTTGATTAATTTTGAAGATTTGTGCTCGGCCACGGACCACTGCTCCCCCTGGTAGACTGGTTGGATAATACGCGATGTGGGATGAAGACAAAACAGGATAATATGGCTCATAGCATGACAGACGCGCGCACTCTCTAACAGGGTCTACATCGTGTAGTCGGCCACGTCGTGTACACTGTTAAAGGAAAGACAGCCTTTCTTTTCATGCACCTGGGCGATCTCTGAGGCGAGCGACGGAGCGTAAATTTCTACCCCCGCTGGCTTCCTTTCCCGATGGGTGTCTGTGATCGGATTAGCTGGATTGGTGGACGATTCAGCTGGTGGTTCAGCCATCGTAGTTGGAGGAGCGTCACACAATTTTTCTACCTCTTGTGCACATTCATCAACGAGCGAACGAGATGAGAGAAGACGATACGATGCATGGTGGACCGGTTCAGATTCAGAGCAGAAGGCATTCCCTTAATAGGAGCAGCATCCTTGAAAAAAGTCTGCTGGCTAGTGCGTAACCTGGCTGAGGCGAAGATCTTCAATTCGTTCCTGCCTGGATCGCCACGTAACCAATGATCGCGAAGGACGGCCTGGATCCCTCAGATGTGGCTTTGGATTGGTGGATGGATTGGATTGCATGGCTGGCATATGCAAAGGCACACCCCATCATCTAAGACATGGTCGTCTCGTCGTGGCGTCGTAGGCGCATGCTCTATCCGTTTTCTCTTTTCTATTTTCAAGCTTTTGATGGCTGTCCTCTGTCGTCCCAATGCGTTTTTACCTCACTCATCTATTCGAGCAAACGTGTTCGCCGAATGTAACAGTACTGGAGGCACAAACTCGGAAGACGAGGGATTCTCGTGCGGTCTGGAAATCATACCTGTGCTCATCCTCGCACCGTCGTTTCACATTCCACTTAGTGTATGGTACCGCCTTCCGCCAACTCAACCCGACTGATGGTGGTTAGAGGTGTTCCTGCATGAGGAAAAATCGGTGGAATCGAGTTGCAATGGTGCGATCTTCTGAAAGCAAGAATAAAGGTTCGAGGTCATTTTTAAAGCGCTGGGCAGAGGCACGCGGAGCGCTGTGCTTCGATTTTGTTCACATCAAATTTTCTGCGCCGCGGCGGATGTCAGAGAGAAGGTCAAAGGATGGATGGAGGAGTGTACGGTCTTTCCCAAACCACGTGACGAAGCAGGCATATAAGATGGCGAGATGGTGCCATGGTCCCGATACACTGCATGGGTCGTGTCAGCAACGCATCTCCGCACACTAAACACAAACAAGCAATAAGAGGTCTCATCCCCCATGTCAGAGGAGGGCGAAAACGATTGAGAGGTTCTGTGAGGATGATAGAGGAAAGATGATTGATTGACTGTCCCAAATGCCAATAACTGTGTCCGGCCGCTAAGGTAATGGTCGAATTTTCTTAGTTCTTTTTTCTAACTCTATTTTGTTCATCTTTTTTTTCAAATATATTGTTTGCGTCCCGTCCTTCGACTGGGCCCACGTTATAAATGTTGATGGCAAGTGAAGCGCATGGAAAATAACACGTGCTCTCCTGCTGCAGTAAATCGTTTTTCCTATACCACACTAATCAAAATCAATCCTAGCTCTATTTATCGTGCAGCTCTTCTCTAGTAACTTTGTTTTGCCTTATCCTTAGATTTATTTTACTGAATCTCATTGTGAACCTTCTTCGGCGGATAGTCTATTTATCTATGCATATTGACATTGAATGCAAACGTTTTGTTCGTGAACCTAAAAGTAAAATAAAATCGCATCTAGAAGCTAGAGTAATCAGCTGGAAAGGAAAAATAATGAAAAGAATCATGAAACTCGAGTAACCAAAAGGTCCAATTTTCAAAGAATGTGAATGGAAATCAAATCATGGATGATTTCTGCCGCTCGATTCAACGAATGCAACCCGCCCGAACGATATGATGTACGAAAGGGAGAATGGCATAGCCAAAGCACTCTGGCAAGAAGAGGATTGACAATAGCGAAAATGGCCACAGCTATTGAGGGAACACACATGATCGCACGCAAAATCCGGAAGCAGCCACCACCATGACCAAGCCAAAATACCAAACCGACAACAACAATATGCCCCCGAGCATATTAATGGCATGAGTACGATAACTAAGTACAAACCTTGGAGAAAATCAAGCCTACGAGGATCGTCTTCCTGTCCAAAGCGAACACCACCTAAGTGATGCACGTCGATGGTTCGACCTTTCAACAACAAATGATTCTTTTCATTATGGAGAAACAATAACATTAAGATTACAGGAACGAATCAATATTTAGAGAAGATATTTTTGTTTGTTTATTTGAATGTTTTGCAACATGTGGCGTGGTAGTGCGTCCAAGGGCAATGTTTGACGACCGTTTACGTACTTACCTATCGTAGTTTTTTGTTTTGTTTTCAACTTCATAAAACTTCCTCTTGCAGGCTTTTGAATCAGTATATTTGCTGATTGTTTATTCCAACAAGAAACATGTGTTTCCTTTGAAACTTATAGATTTTCTACTTTATTTACTATCTGTACTATCCAGTCTAACCTGTTCGTTTTTGTTTCTTTGTACTTCTTGTTCCCTTTCGATTTTCTGATGGTATCCATTCATCGGGTTTCAAGGATTTGAAAGATTACATGCGCCAAGCTGGAGAGGTGACTTATGCAGATGCTCACAAACAACGGAAAAATGAAGGGTAAGTTTGTTTAATGTTCGAACAGCAATCATTATAATAGTCTGCAATAATGATTTTTTTTTTATCCCTTTCTGTTGTGATGATGCAGTGTGGTAGAATTTGCAACGCTTTCCGACATGAAGACGGCAATTGAAAAGTTGGACGATACCGAACTGAATGGGCGCCGCATTCATCTGGTGGAGGACCGTGGGCGCAATGGGCGAAATGGACGCGGACGTTCCCGCTCATCGAGCAGCCGCTCGAGATCACGCTCACGCCGCCGTTCTCGTTCCCGGTCTCGCTCTCGTCGCTCCTCGCGAAGCCGCTCCAAATCTCGCAGCCGTTCAAAGTCGAAGAATGGATCGAAATCACCGGAAAAATCTCGCTCTCGTTCCCGTTCGAAGTATGTAGCATAGCAGTAGTCTGCTAATGATATCTCTAAATTGTAACTATGCTTATGTGTACAACTTTTGTTTTCCAGCAAATCTCGCGATAACAGCAAGTCGAAATCACGCTCTCGATCGCCGAAACGAGATAGGGACGAGTCGAGATCTCGCTCGCGGTCACGCTCGAAGTCACACTCTCGCTCACGTTCCAAGTCCAAGGACAACAAATCCCGCTCGCGTTCTCGATCTCGGTCACGCACACCGCGTTCCCATTCGAGATCCCGTGATCGTTCGCAATCGCCTGACAAGTCCCACGACAAGTCTCGATCGGCATCACCAAAAAATAACGATCACTCTCCGGAGCGTAATGAAAGCATGGAAGATTAGACAACACGCCTGTGTTGAAGATAATTTGACCGTGCCGAAAATAACGACTTTCTGCAGGACTTTTTTTTAAATAACTTCTTTTACGTATCAACTACAATTCAGTCATCAGCAGCAGCATGTCTGAACAAAAGGTTCCAGATAGGATTGTTTGAAAAGGTAAACCGATGATGTATGAAAATACGGTCTGGGCGTTTCAATAAATAAAGGAATGATCTCAGTGCTATCACGAAGAGATATCAATTCAAAAACAGAATGTTCGCCGTTAGGATCGAAAAACTAATTTTTTCCCACAATTGTATAAATTTATAATAAAACCTCAGTAAAATAATTCATGTTTTGCATTCAGCAGACAATGCAGTTGACTTCCGATTATCCGCTTTTCGGGTATCCACGGAAGTTTCAGTTGGTTTTGCTCTTTTAAGTGCTCGGCTAATATTCAGTTCAGTATGGTTCAATTAATTTTTTTCCCAAGCGTTAAAATGTACTATTTTATTGCGATCTTTTAAAGAATTTTTCCGATTATCTCCGGAACTAGCTTGTCCACGGATAATTGGGAGTTTACTATATACATAACACATTGTGAGATCATTCCAAATTCAGCTAAAAAATGTCGCAAAAAAGGAGATTTATTCTAGACGTGTTTCTGCAAAAGCTGATTGTCGATTGGTTCTGGGTTGATGGTTACAAATAAAGTAAAGACAAACATGGTCACCAAAAATCGGATACTTGGATCAAATTTTCAAGCTCGAAATTTGTTGACGCAACGACAGTCTTTGATCCCTTTGGCCATTGTGTTGGTCTCGGTCGGGATACAAACCTGTGCCGTATAGAAAACATCTCGGCGTTCGTGGATCAATTTTCTAACTTAACAGCGAATATCACTTTTAAAACTTGTTTAACATCAGCCAATTTGGGGTTATTGAATAAGATCAAATATGCTTGGCAGGAATATCAGAAAATCACGGATAAATTTGAAATTTTTTCTACCTAGTTGCATGGTTCGCAACGAGTGCTTATAGCAAAATATTACTGAGCCGTTACAGTTCTCTTTCTCAAAACTCATGAACGCAGTATCGATCGACAATCAACACTTGCTCAATTATCTTAAAACATATTTGGTCCATTTTCTTGATGATTTTGCACAGGAATAATCACAGCGAGTAAGGAAATGATTGGAAACAATCTTCAATTTGGTGTGTTTGTCAAGCGGCATAATTGAATGTAATTGTAACGCAATAGATTAGCATTAGGTTTCATTACTAGCAGTGTAGAGTACCTTTCATACGGAATAAATACAATTAAAGCACAGATAACTTTAAAAATAAAATGTATGCAGCTTTTACTTGTGTAATTCGTGGAAACACGATTGAAATGTATAGCATTTATTTGTTTAATGCCCACGGTCAATTAAAAGGTCCAAAGGCTTATCGTCCATTTATTCGCAATAGTAAGCTAATGTTTCTTTTTTTGTGTGGCTATTATTTTGCATAGAAGCGATCCATTCTAGTTGCCGTAGATGAAATTAAGAGCTCAGTTTGCAGCATCATCATCATCGTCTTTCCATACGATTTCACATTGGTGACCTCGACGTGATATTTGCTTTGCTGTAAACTCACAAGTTCGTCACAGACCCCAACCCAGACCGAACCCCTTCCCTTGTATGAGAGGAATGACTATCCATGTACACTAAGGGAACAAGCCTTGTAAGCCCCTCATGGGAAAGGCATGACCGAAGACGGTCGTTGGGTAAAAAAGTAAAACACAATAATGAGCTGGGTGAAAACTGATCTCCTTGTTGTTGTCTTGTCCATCGTAACTAGATTGGATCGCGTCTATGCAAAGCGATCCCTCTCAACATGTAAACATTCGTCTCATTACGGGCAGGATTGAAACAAAAAGCCATGCCAAATGAGCCTCGACCATTCTATATTTTGGGTTTACAGAACAGCAAATAAATTTAATCTATTGTACATTTCAATTTTGTTTCCTTAACACAAAGGATTATTCTCGTTTAAATAAGTTCAATTTTTCTTTCGCCTCTCGTTTCTGCAACTAAATTTACCAATAAATTATTGTGATTACTTTATTGGCGGATAAAGCCCACGGCCTGATCCTGCTTTATAAAATATTTTTCCTTAGATTAGATTGCGTAGAATGAGCTATCGATTAAATTAAACTAAAACTTCTTGATTTATTTTGGAAGCATAAATCACTAATTCTCGATTCTTAGATTCTGATTCTGAATCTGGATAAATTCGTAGTGCACCTTCCTAAATAAATAGAGAAAAATTATAATTTCAATTTTCTACCGACAATTGTAGATGGAAACAAATTCATTTTTTTCTGTCCAGATTTTTTTTTATTAGTCTGCATCTACTAAAACCCTTTTAACTAATCTAATATAACGAGATTGCCTCCATAGCCAAGATTGTAAAAATAGATAACAGATCAACGAATAACAGAAGATTCACATGGTAATATCTAAATTAGCTTAGAGATAAGGCACTTCAAATGTTAGTTTCATACCAGCTTGCACATTTCATCGTAGTTCCTCAAGCGCACTGCTTCCATGGCCTCCTCGAACTTCGTCAGCGAACATGGACTTGGGCAGCTGGGAATTTTAAACTCCTTCGGGTACTTGTCGTCGCTATTATAAAAGTACACGATCTTCACCTCATAATCATCATCGAAGGTGATGCTGTGGTGCAACTCAAACACAATCGCGGCCGAAAAGTCTGGCTTGCCCGGAGTCTGACGGATCACATCCAGTGCACGCATTAAGTTAACCAACGTAACGTCGTGTCCCGAGTAGATGAAAATGTTTCGCTCCGGGCTGAGAATGCCCGTGCGCCGTCGGATGGCATTGTCCAACAGCTCCCCAACAATTGCACCGCCCTTGATTTTTTTCATGAGCGGGATCTCGGTAAGCAAAGCTAAACTGCGCACAGCCAGCGGTAGCATTTTATCCGGGAAAATGCCCTCCGTCCAATCGGGTAGCTCCAGGCCAGCCAACTTCTCGATCTCCAGCGTATTGTAGAGCAGCTCCACGTCATGAACCGTGCTGATGTTCTTTCCCGTCGATCGGCTTAGCGTGCGGAAAAGTTCACTATTCTTTTCATAAATTTCTCGCACATCCTTTGGCGGTAAGGCCATCAATCTCTGCAACGAACTTTCGTACCGTGGGCAGTACTGCTTTTGCGCCAGTAGCTGTAACGGGATGACCGGTTTCAAACAGTAAACGTAACTCTTTTATAATACCATCAAGAGGCATCTTACCGTGTCACGATCTCGTGGCAACACATTAATGGCGGCCGGTTGCCATGGTATCGGCAGGGGATTATTATTCTCCAGTGGTGGTAAAAACCCAGCCATAAAACTCTGCGCGCTCATAATGCACCGCTCGGCATAGCTGCTGACAACGGTCATATGATCTTTAGAGTACAATCCATTCGGTGGCAACAGCCGATAATATCGGGGTCGCAGGAGTTTGCCCAACTGGTACATCTGTTGCGATCCTTTCTGCCGTGTGGGGTATTATGAAAGGTTTGCAGTAAAGGTTATTATGCTTGTTGTATGATGCTTACCTCTGACAGTGCTCCCAGGCCTCCGGTCCAATGATGGTTCCGGTGGGGATCGTTCGGGTAGAAGTCGGTCGGAGAACGCTCGCCATGACGAAAGATAATGCTCACCATACGGAGCGTTCGCAGGCCAGATTCATCAGTACTATCACCAAACGCGAGGTATGCCAGCATCACCGTGAGACACGCACCTCCCAGCACTACCACCGACACCGTTAGGCCCCGCTTCCCAGGCTGCCAACAGTCCGTAGCCATCGTTCCCAATTTCGAGTACCTGTTGAATGGTGGTTCTATATTTATCACAGACAATGGGCCATAAAACTTTACATAATACGACAGCAGTTGGTCTCAAAGTTGAATTAATGTTTATAAATCACTCAGATATTATCCTTACTGGAGGAAAGACCTCTAACTCACTGAAGGGCGCCTCACAGGTTGGTACTAGAGGATTGATTTCCTTTTTCCGCGATTGTTACTAGCTGATAACCCAGCAGCCAGCTGAGAGTCGTAAATAAACAAACCTACAAACTGACAGCTGTGAAAAGCACAAACACAATACGAAAGCACACGAACACGATCCAGTACGATAACGATCGAACCTTTGCAGACAGTTGGTTTTTTCGATTTTATTTTCACATTTACACGTGTCGCGAATACCATTTTCAATCCATTAGAATAATCATATTTATACACTATTTTCTCCAAAACTACATCTTATTTCGGTGTAAAATTTTAAAATGTACAACAACACCAGTCGATAGATTTTGTTTGTCCTGAATGGAATGAATCAAACGGCCATACACGTGGCCTCCGTCTTTATATAACAATATTTGGACTGCATAGCACAAGGTAAGCTTATTTTGTTTCTTTTCACATCGTATTACACCGCTGGTTGAACATCACAAAAAAAAAGAATTTTATTGTTTTAGGAATTATGATTTCGTTTTGCCAAAAAAGGCATGTCCTCTTCTCAGTGCAATTTCGTGGAAACCTGAGTCGTTGTCTAGTGCTTTCTCGTGGTTTGCTCTTTGCAGTAATGCGCGTGTCGTTTTCACATATCGTATACCTGACCCATATGGCCATTATATATGGCAATATATATGCCATGTTTATCCATCATAAGGCAACTACATTTTATTGCTTTTCTAAGTCGAATCTAGTTTGAAATTCGTACAAATTGCATCTCTGTATTGTTGCCCCAGTTCAACCTCCGATTTCGTTTGATTTTCCGATGTATACGTAAATACGGGCACGGAGACACACGGTTCGCCCCGCCGATCTGATGTCTCTCGATCGATAAGAGCCATCTCAGATGGTGACGACAAATTGTGCAAAATGCAGCAAACTTTTATCAGTTTCACAACACGTGAAAGTTGCCGTCCCTTCAGGTGATGCAATTGTCGAAAGCGCTGCTTTAGTCGTTGGAAAACGGTGCTGCACGTATCCTGCGCTTTTTTCATTTGTTCATTGAACAACATTTGGGCCTCGGTTAGTGGAATGCCGTCGGAACGGTATGGGACAAGCAATTGCGGTAAGCATGGGTACTCGCTGCCACCAAGGAGACGGTACTGATCAGCGCAGAGCTCCTTCACGCCTACAAGCATCTCCGGCTCGCCAGGATACTCAACGAAAATGTCCACAAAATGAAGTTGTTCGTCTACAATCGCTTGCAGCTGCATGGAGTAATATCCTTTTCGAAGTAGATACCTGTCGGCATTCTCGATCGGTTTATCGATTTTTATCTGCATCCCACCAATACATCCTATATGAATGAAATAATTCCTTTTTACAGTCAAATAGATGTTTTCTTGTTTTAACAAGAATGTTAACAATATATTTATAGTTAATACAAACCAATTACGCCTGGGATGGAATATACCTCAGCGAAGTGGCTTGCAGAAGCAGCTTTTCTCTCCTCGTCTGGCTGTACGATAACATCCGCTTTCATCGCTAAAATTGTGTCACACACACGCCAGATAACGTCATGCAAACAGCTTACGGACAGCTCGAACCGATCCGCTACTTCCCTGTAGGACGATTTTTGGTGTCCGAGAAACCACAGAAAGGCAAGCACATGCGTTTGGGCACTAATCGCTTCGTAACCACCGTGTCCTGAAAACAAAAAGCAACCAATAATAAGTAAGGCGTCTCTAACGGCAGTTGTACCACTTGTTGCACATGCGAAACTATCTAAATTACCTTTTAATTTTTTATATGCATAAGTTTTTTCCAAATGCTGACACAACATTTGTACCATATCACGACCCATGCGGAACTGGCATAAAAATTCCTCGTCATTGTAATTCGACACTACATTGTTCACATAACTGGAAGAGTGCATCGTACACTCCCGGCGTACTTTTGATCTTGGCGGTACTCTAACCGAAGTAGAAGTGTTATCTACAAAACAAAAATATACAGGATATTTATTTTTTCATTGAATATGTTGTAAAAATTGTCGAATAAAATAATTTATCTACCATCCGATGTTTCTGTTGACTTGGTTGCCATATTAAAATCTTGCTCTGCAGAATCCTCTGGGTCATCTTGGAGGTCAATTAAAGTGATTTCTATGTTCTCTAGGTTTACGTTTCTGTCATCCGGCTCAGGAAGACGATGAATCAGCAAATGTGTTTTATCACCGTGAGAAGAACTTTCTAGCTCAGCATCCTCGGTTTCTTCAAAAATAACATCTTCCTCTATAGGTGTTTGGTCGACCATTGTAAGGTCCTCTTTATGTTCCTCACTGTATAGTTCGGAAACCGAATCTATTGGTGGATCCGTTGGTAGCTGCACAAATTCTTCATTTATTTCCTGTTTGAACTTTTTCGTGATGTTCTGTTCCTGCTCCACAACCGAAGTTGATGAGCCCCGCTTCCCAAATCGAACAATGCCTTTAACGGTACAGATTTTATAAACTTCTTGCTCTGGTCTGTTTGGCGTAAGATTAGAATTGCTTGGGGAAGGCATATTAGCCCCGAGTTGTGGCCATTCTCGAGTTAACAGACTCATACTGGCAAAATATAAAATTGTGCTCACGTGGTGTTTGAAAAATCGTAGCTGTTCTTCGGATAATTTCTTCATTGCTTCTGCTAAATCTTTACAGTAGGTATTCAAATCATCTTCATGATCATTAATGTTTGCCACAGAAGTTTCTTTGGCGTTGTGGGACGATTCGGGTTTTTGAAAGAAAAAGTAAAGTATTGTAGTTAATAATACAATTACGCGATTATTCTTTGCTTTCAGTTACCTTCTTCTTTAATTATCTCTTGTTTCAAGATTGGTTCTTCCTGTGTTCGGAGGAAGTTCAATTTTTCAAAACACCACCATTGTGGCTCGTACGGTTTGCAATCGTTGTCAGCCATACGCACTTGCAAAATCTCCATTCTCAGCTCTTTTAAGTAAGACGAATGCAGCGATTTGAGTACTTTTTTAATAGTGTTTACAGTTGCTGCAGGTTGCGCGTCACGATACTTCCTTAACAATATGTTCAGGGCACGATCACGTAGATGTTTGTGATGCTTTTCCTCCTCATTGTCCATCTTGGTCCACAACACGGGAAGATCTTGGTAAAGCTGTATAAATTCACTCCAAAACCTGCGGTTATCATATGGTTGTGTTGCCATTGTTATTGTTACACGAAATTTATTTGAAATTTTAAGAAACTCCCGCGCGAACAACGAACAAAACTCAGCGACCGACACGAGAGTAGACGAGTAATGAGAAAAACAAATTGTTTGTGTCATCTGGCTTTGTTTACGTTTTTTTCCGTGCTGTGTAATGTCAAAAATAATTCGAGCACATCGCTTTCCTTCGCGAGCAGTTTATTTTTGTCCTATCGCGCGGATTAGAACCGACCCGCTCAAAATTGAATCTTCAACACAAATGATCAATCACGAGATTCATGAAGCTCGATTTATTTTCCCGTTTTGAATTATCTCGATACCGTATAATTGTTCTAGTATAAATAAAAATGCTATTCTTAACTTTAGGACATGCAATAACCGTGGCGTGCTAGAACCAACTTTGTAAGGTGAAAACACGTTTCAAAGACCCGTAACAACTTTCATTTCAACATGGCGCATTTTTGAACATCCAGATTTTTTTGTGCTTTTGTTGGCTGCTGGCCGTGAGCCGAAAATGCTTATAGCGCTGCAAAGCTTATAACCCAGCTTGGTGTAAAATGCTTCCTGGTCGATGGTAGAGAGATAGATTTTTTTCAAGCGCAAATTTTGGAAGCAATGGTTTTCTACCTCCCGCATAAGGAGTTTACCTATACCTTGACCACGGCGTTCCCGTGCTACTACCACACTCTCCACAAATACCGCTTCACGGTCCGCTGGAATCGGGGACAGTTTAGCGTGGGCCAGCACTACAACCCCTGCCTTGGCATTCGCGGTCAACACAAAGCTGGTCGGAAGTGTTTCTTTCGATGACTCCAGGCTCCATAGACGGGCTGTGTAGGATCGTGGCCATTCGGAGTTAATAAGCGCTATGCACTGGTCCATCAGCTCCTTATGCTTATGAATCGGAACCACATTGAACGCCTCTTTTGTATCCGGCGAATCAGTCGGTGGGGTCATGCTTGGTTGAAGTAACTTGAGAAACTAATATAAAAATAAGCAATAATTACACTCGCATTATGATGGCCACAAAAAATACAGCAGAGTATCCTCCTACACTTACATGCTTTGCTGGGAAACGGGGATCAGATTGTCCAAATAATCACAGGTTCATATGGTTCTAAAAATAATTGTTCGCCCTCGGTGCCATGAGGCGATATCGCTAATCTGTGGATGAGTTTCAATAGAAATTGTCTAAAATTATGACCGATCTGTTAGCACGACTACAAAACTGTGAGCTCAACTACCATTGGCGCAGATTGTGTTAGTTTTAAGTGAACAGGCAATAAAATTGGTCGCGATATTGATTGCAATATCTGCTGCTGGGCAGTATGCCATGACGTTTTCACCTGAGAAAAAAAAACACATTCATAACACAACAAAAACATCTGTAGTTATGAAACGTCATACGAGAGTCAAGTGCGGGGTGCGAGAAAAACACGAACTTCTCATACCACGCGTTGGTAACAAAAATTACACAGATAGAATAAGATATCCACCAAATCGTGGCAGTTTCTTTTTTGTTCATAATCGAAAATATTTCATACCTACCATTATCGGTTGGGCTAAGGAAGTTCTCAATAAATTGGTACACTTTTATCGCGTAAGGCACGCTGCTTTTCGCCGCTATTTTAATTTTTTTAAATAATGTAAAACATATTTTCGTAAAATGGCAGAAACGTGTGGACTTTATTACTCCATTTTTCGGCGCGCTTCGTGGCCTTTCTTAATAATATTCGCGTTCGTTAGTAACCGTACTTTTCATTCAAAGAAGTTCTTCCATCGCCAGTCTGACCGGACGGTGGTACCCATTCGACATTTTTCTCATCGTTCGCCAATTCCATGGTATCGTCATAGTCAACGTTGTCCCGGGGTTTATTATCCCGCAAACGTTGCCGGCGTTTTTTCTTGCCACTATCGTGCTCGTCGCTTCGCGTGGTTTCCGTGCATTTTTCATTCCCTTTCGAACTACTTCCCTCCTTGGCGGACACTTCAATTGATCGCTTTCGTTGGCCCTGTACACTGCATTCTCCTGCGGCTGCCTTTGGGGAGATCTTGGCGGGAACATGTTTGCCTTGTTTGGCGGAAGTACTCGGTTGAGTTTCATCGTCTGCAGAACTTTTGATTTCGATATCATTATCCTTCTCCGCCGTTATCGTAGATTCACGGATACCAAATGTTTTGCTAAGCTTGTTTCGTTTTCCAAACAAAGGCATCAGTTTCTGTTTCGCCACTTCGTCCTTCTGCTCCTTACCGATACTTTCGAGATCTACCGGCTTTACTGCATTGATGAGCTTTTTAACCGTTTCCAGATCATCTCGAAGTTCCGTTTGCTCTCGACGTAGCCGCTTGATTACGAATTTGTCGTTTGGAGATACCTCTGATAATTTCTCCAAAAATTTATCAACATCGTCAACATTCTCCGGCAAGCGAATGGCCTTCTTCAACACCTGACTATTCTGAATCTTGTTTTCAATTACTTCCAAACGCTCCAAGATGCGTGCTTCCTCATGAATCTGAAAAAAGATGTAAAATTGTTGAATTTATATAATTGTTATAAGTGTGTTATGATCCCAAAAAAGAAAAACGAATAAACAATAATACTATAAGCAAACATACCAAATCTGTATAAGTTCGAAGTTGGGGGTTCTCTCTGGCCTGCTTCCTTTCCCGGCGTTTTTCTACCGCTCCCGTGCGATCAAGAAAATCGTCATCATCATCTGAATCAGATTGCTTACGTTGCTTACGGCGTGGTGCTGCATGATGAAAGACAAAATTTTCATAAGGGCATGTTTCCGTTAATGATTGAGGACTCGTCTATTAACTTACCGTGGTTTGCTTGTCGCAACAATCCGTGACGGTCCAGTATTCGGCAAGCCTCCAATGCGCACTGCAAAACAGCCTCTTTTTTCTTGCCCTTATGAGTGACCTCGGCTACGATCGGCCGTCCGTTATCATCATCTATCGGAAGTTCCACCTTGCAGCGGTACGTTCCTGAGGAAATCTCGTCTACTTTATACTCCAGATCGTGGCCTTCCCGCTCGAAATATCCTCGCAACGTTTTCTTGGGATCATCCAAAAATAGCTCCTCGTTGTTCGAAGTGGCGTACGGGTTTTCTGTGAGGTCCGTCGCCTCGTCCGCATCTTCCGCCATACCCCACGTGATACCTTCCGATTCTTTCAGCTTCTCTATACGTTCCTTTTCCTTCCGTTCGATTTCTGCCATCTCCTTGCGAAGCTCTTGTTGCTTTCGGGCCTGCTCCTTCAGCTCAGTTATTGTCAGTGCGGTTGGTGCATCTTCGTCGTCCGACGGCCCTTGCAGGATGTAGGTTCTTGAGCTGGATCCCAACTTGATCATATATCCGACACGCACGCGGACGTATGTTCGGGGAAGTATTTGCTGCTTGTTTAAAAATGTACCGTGTGTACTGTTCAGGTCATAGAGGTACCATCCGCCTTCGATCGATGCAGTTTTGCCGTGCTTTGAACTTTTCTTTTCTTCCAGCGGTTCGTCTTCATCTGACGAATGCGATCCTGAGACAGCATGTGTCGACGGTGGACGGTACTGCAGAACTGCATGATACCGAGACGATGTGGGATGGGTAATGTTGATATCACAGTTTGGCAAGCGGCCAAACAGCCAGAAAGGTTTGCACTGCAGGCGTTTAATTTCCTCTATGATAACGCCGTTTTTTTCGACTTCAAAGGAATAGTTCCGCTGTTGGTCACATTTGTCTGACCACGCCGGTTCTTTGTACGGCACTGGTGGTATTAAGGGTACGTCTTCTTCGAACGAGTCCCCGCTGCTAGCGTCGTCCTTGGACGGTAGCGGAATATTTACCGTCGTTGCAGTACGAGGCAGATCTGACCTCCGGGCTTTTTGTAAAACCTTCGGATCTAAGGTTGGAACCTTGAATACCGTTTCCTTCGACATTATTGTACAATAGCAATTAACAAAACCTTTTGTACTGAAAAACTTTTAGCCTACACACTTGGTTTTAGTTTGTACCAAAACATCCAGCTTCGAACAGTTTTCAATATTTTTCTCGTGAATATGTTTATGACGTATTGGACAGTTAAATTCAACTTTGACGTTTAGGAGAAATAAAAAAAAACCGGTACCACCCGAATATTTAAATTGCATGAAGTGGGCGTTAACTGCTCGAAAAATCCTTCACATCCTTCGATAGTTTACGATATGTATCCATCGTGATTGGTGAATAATTTGTGAATTGATTTGACTGGCTTGTATTCTCTCATTTTGTGATAAATATCTACATTCTCTATCTATGTAGACACCAGACCCTACGAAATGCCTCGTTTGAAACGTGCACTTTGCAGCTATCGACATACCATGTATATATCAATCTTGTGGAGCTCAGCCAAGTTGTGTTGTGCTTCATGAATCTTTTGATGAGATTCATTCTATGAATCTTCTGCAAAGAGTGATTCAATTCATGAATCGAATCTTGAACCCAATTAGAGAGATACAGAAATCTAAAAAAAATAATTCTTAAATTTGAAAAGGAGCAGCAAGAAAATGTATTAGAACACTTTTACACACAAACGCTAGTCAACAAACATACCCTCTCATTTATTGTTCCTCTTTCCCTATTTTGGCCATACCCATAAGCCTGGTTTCATGAATCTTTGAAGATTCATGAATCTCTACCATAATGATTCGGATTCATGAATCTTTTCAAAGAATTATTCAGGTTCATGAATCTGAATCACATTCACACAACACTATAGTCAAGTGACACTTCATCTCACAAGTGATAAAATCGGAATGAGATGTGACTTCTTCAGCTCATCAGCAACAAACCTTTCTCGAGAAGCGTCAGAGGATCGCTGCGCGATCGATCAGCAACGTAGAGGTATTGAAAAAAGTGAAACTTTCCATTGAATTGTGTACAAAAACAGGGATTCTTTATTTTAATATTCAAACGCTTACGCATACACGTCGTATTGAAAGAATCTTTGGTAATAGTTAAAAAGAATGCGCTGATTACTTTATTTATCGTTTGTTTCTTCTGGCCAACCTGAGAGCGTGGTGAATCAATTAAACATTCTTTCGGAGGTAGTTCTATTAACGATGTTCATATAAAGACAAACCCCATTGTACTACGATAGTTTTCAGTTAGCTCAAGTAATGTGTGGAAGTACATGCGTTACCAAACAAATTCTATATCCTTTGCACAATGCCTTAATGATCGTGAAGTGAGAAGTGCCTTTGTTATATCCATCAACAACCCTTCTTTCGATGTTATTTTGATAGACGTGTGATGATCACCATCTTGCTGTGTGATGTTTCCAGATTCGGCCGCTTTCTACTCATTTGTATATTGACTGCTTTATGAAGAATATAAATAAATAATCTAAACTATCGGTGTAACGAAACGGACCTCGAGTTATGATTTTCATGTTATTGATATATTTGAGACGTGCGTTTTCTACTGTAAGAACGTTCTGTACCTGAAGGTTGCTTGTTGGTTGTTGTTCGGACGTGCTTCAGAGAGACAAGATTTTTTTGCAACACTTTTTTCCGTTGTCAGCGTCATTTGTTAAACTAATGTAAAATCCATTTTGTTCTGTTGTTTCAGGTATTACAAAGGCTGCCATACCCGATAATGGAACAGCACCGTCGAAAACCTTTGTAAAGGACTAAGTGAAACTATTCTACTTTCGATAAATGCAATCTTGATAAGTACTTCAAGAACAAGCGACACTAAGTGACAGAGAAATATTCTATAACAAGAATATAGAAATCAGCATCTGCAATCATGAGTTTGAAAACGAGAAGCATCGTTTTCGCAACGTTTTTCTCCAGCTGCCTTATCGTGGGGTTGTTAGTGGCCAGTCTAACAACCAAAAACTGGATTCAAGGATCTGCGAAACGAGTGAATTTCAACGAATCCATCGGTCAAATAAACTTTGGACTGTTCTCCGGGCATCGTCGTTTGAATGTCGGATTCGGACTGCGAGATTATAAAATCGATGGTACGCATGCATGCATTTGCTTATGGTATTATTTTGCTGACGGTCATATTCTTTTTTCCTCCAGTGATGGCTATGATCCGCGACGAACCGGAGGTAATGAGTTACTGGCTTTGGTTGGGAGCTGCCCTTGGCACGGGATTAGGTGTACTCGGGGGCGTGATCGCTGCGATTGCGTCCGTACTGAAAGCAGCATCAGCTTCGAAGAAAACCGGAACCATGGTTGTACTTTTCGTGAGCAATCTGCTTACCGGAATCTCGCAAACGATCGCGTTAGTGTGTTGGTTAATTCAATTTTACAATTATCTCACGCACAACGTGCTGCTAGCGGAAGATCGCAACAACAATTGGTACAGCACGGGATTAACGATGCTAGGATCAAGCTTCTACTTCATTGCCGGCGGTATTGCTTTGGTGCTGATAAATTTGATACTACTCATTGTAGCCGTTCGTCTTGAACGCTGGGAAAAGCAGAAATTTTTAAATCCTACGACTGACGATAAAACACAAGGAGCTATCATGTTGTACTAGGTTGTAAACTATCTACTATCTATGTAAAGTTTAGAACTTTAGGCCAACATCTTTTTATTATGTCAATACTCACATCAGTTTTACTTCTACTATCTACGCTTAGATTATTCATACTAAGTTCGCGGAGGGTTCTCTTGTACTTACCATGATGGCTGACCGAAGAAATTGTAATGCTTAGTAACTTGCATGAAAAGTGAACTTTTTTATTAGTTGTAAGATATGCAAATGGTTAACGAATCATGCCATAGGATGAACTAAAGAGAAACTAAAAATCTTATTACATTCCAATAGAATTAGCTTTCGCCTATGGGCACATTTGCATGAGTGGCCCGGTTTTATACTGTTTCAATTACCATTTTTAGATTAGCATTAGAATCAACCTTGTAAGGCAAAACGATTTACCATATGAAATAAATCAAATATATTTTTTATATAAGCAGAACACTTGATTTTTCTCATAGCAGAAGATTGTATGTTGCTGAAGTAAAACAAGTAAACTCTTGTCTGATCTTATGGCAAGTAAAAATAGACAATGCTGAAGAATAATTGATGGAAGCAATTAAGGGGTTCCCGGGGTAATAATCCCGAGTCTGGCACCCCCCGGTATTACGAACGGCTGACCACCGATCTATAATTTACCGTCCTTCGGTCACAGTAACTCTCTACGGAGAAGAGGCCTAGTCCCACTTGGGGATGTTGAGCCACATAAGAAGAAGGGGTAATACGCACCTCTTAAGGAAATCTAGTGAATTTTCTATGAACTTGGCTCCTGATTGTTGATTTTATCTATGAATTGTGTTCATTAGGGTTCAAACTAGTATCCTGTTCTTGCAATTCTGCCTTTATAGCTAAGAAAATTATTATATTTTCAGTCGCGAAAAAGTTCAATTTTTGATCGATCTGTATCTGGTTGAGGCAAAACGCATCGCGTGCTGGGGTAAAATGCACCACAACAAAGTGGCAATACGCTCCACAACAAACAAGCAATATGCACTATGAAATAAAGGTACCATTCACTCCTCAAATATAAATTTTTGGATCAATTTAAGAGTTCAAATTTTCCAGTAAATTGACCGGAAGCTGATGAAATTCAAGAAGAAAATTCTTTTATTAATCAAAAGTTTTATTTTACATGATAAAAAAAATACTTCAATGTTTCACAGTTTACTGTAGCATTTTACCCCGGTCTACTCGGTGCATATTGCTCCTATTCATAGTTTCAACACATTTTCTATGAACTTGGATCTGAGGAAATCTGCATACGTACCGAAATTTTTGTTTGAAGTGTGAAGCACTGATTCTTTATTATCAAAATTTCGTGTTCCACGTTAAAAAATAACTATTTTTATACTTGGTATTCCTTAACGTAACGGTCAGTAAAATAACAACTTAAGCAACTGATTATATTATTGTTTTGCGTTTATTTCGCGTTTCTGTTAATGTAGAGCTGTGAAACCTACAGGGTGACCATATTTTAATTTGCCCGACTACTTTTTAAGCGTCCAAAACTAGTTTTTCTTGTGAAATTGGAAAAGGTGCTGTGCTACTTTCATTAGAAACGCAACGTTAACATTTTTGTGATTGTGTTCGAATTGTTGATTGATTTTTAAACTGTTGATGTACATGATTAAAATACAATACTATAATTATAAAAGATACGGTAAAAGAGTAAATGAGGCCCCTGCCGCCATTTTACCGGTTCTGGCTACACCTCTTGTGTGATATCATACTGGAATGTATGCAATGGGCGAAACATGTATTCGTTAGTTTCAACATACGAATGTTTTGACCATTGTGTGGTCCGTTAACACGTTGCGTACCAAGCGTTTTTAGTACAGATTTTTAGTACAATCATTTTTGACGAAATTAGTTCATCAAATTTATTGAACCAACGATTTTCTGAAACTAAGCAAAAACTAGGCTTCCCAAAGGGTACTTTTCAGCTATTGTATAGTCTACTTTTACATAAGTCAACTACTATGTAAATGTAAAGGGCTGATGGGTATTTTTGCCGTCACCCATTTTTGGGTGACGCGGTACGGAACGTGTTAATATTCGGCTACGCAATCAACCTAGTGGTGCGGTATGAGGGGGGCCCACGGGCCCCCCTTATCTCACAAAATTATAACAAACTCCCTTTTTCGGTAGACCTAGCGCAGTCCGCTCGCTGCGCTCGCTGCGGGCGCGCCGCCGTTTCAAAATCATTTTTTCGGCTATTGGTTCATGCTGTCCTACCTGTGTAATATAATTTTCAAGGTAACTCAATATGTTATAGTACATTTAGTTGCATTCAACCTCCACTACACGATTATTTTAAACCGTTATGTTCTTTTAACCGAACCGGTAGCGTTCAAAAATTTGAAATTACCGCATGTTTTGCATTTTGCATAGCTTCAGGTTTGAACCGGTAGAAAATCTGAATCGGTAGGAGGACGACAATCTAGGCAGGGGCCTCATTTACTCTTTTACCAAAGATACCATTAATCGAAATTGCATCAGTTTTAAATGGCTTCTCGTTTGCTGTTTATTTAGGTAAGCCTTATTGTTTAAGTTCAATGTGTTTATTTCCGTAGTGTCAAACCCTTATGAAGCCATTGAGTACGAAACAATTCAACTATGATTCAACCTAAATAAGTATTTAACGACATTGGCAAAACTGTCAGAAAGTAAATCAACCAAGTTTGCCGTGTAAACATTGAACACGAAAGAAACTGTGTTCCCGTTTTAGCGATTCAAATAACTCGCAAAGATGTACACTTTGCTAAGCGGATTTTACAAATACCTCACACAGAAAGATGAATACTGCATACTTATTCTTGGCCTAGATAATGCTGGGAAGACGGTAAGATACGGTGCTTGAGTAGATGCCTACAGCGAATGACGTGTTCAATTGTTTAAATGTGTTTTCTTGGTTTCTTTTCGACTGTCTAACTAGACCTATCTGGAGGCGGCGAAAACAAAACTTACGAAAAACTACAGAGGAATGAATCCGAGTAAAATAACCACCACGGTTGGATTGAACATCGGCCAAATAGACATTGCGGGCATACGGTTAAGCTTCTGGGATCTGGGCGGCCAACAAGAACTGCAGTCGCTTTGGGATAAATACTACTCGGAGTCACATGCCGTTATCTACGTGGTTGATTCGAATGATCGCACGCGGATGAATGAATCGAAGGATGTATTCGACCGTATGATCAGCAACGAGTATCTGTCCGGCATTCCTTTGTTGGTTCTGGCAAACAAACAGGATTTGCCCGATTGCATGGGCGTACGTGAAATAAAACCCGTCTTCCAGGAAGCAGGGCATCTTATTGGCCGACGTGACTGTCTGGTCATGCCCGTATCCGCACTAACGGGGTAAGTGCACCCGAGATGACGCACTCCAGCTCGCGATTCTGGCTTGATGTAGGTTATTTCATACGAATTATGCTTCCACATTGCAGGGAAGGCGTGGACGAAGGTATCAAATGGTTGGTCGAGTCTATTAAGCGTAACTCTATCGTGCGGCCACCGAAGACGGAGGATACCTGATTGGCGTCTCTAATGTGCATAAGGAAGCTTTATGTTTGTGTTGATAGTTGTGATATGCACTCAATAATGGAGTTCATTATAGCATATGTATTATTAAGAGAAACAATTGGTTCTATCATCAGCTCCTGACGATTTTCCAAACCGCGAAATATAAATAAACCCAGCATTAGCATCTATTTCATATCAAAGATAAGTTTCGGTTTATGTGTTCATGAATTGTTAACGATTTCCAAACGTTCCAATAAACCACTTTTGGTATAGATATTCAACCGATGACATATGTAATGTTGAAGGAATTGTTTCATAAATAAATTGTTCTTTCTTTAGAGTGAAACATCGATTGATGGATATTTGTTCCTCGATTGTTTGAACTAGCGTTTGCAATCATTTCTTGGGATGTTCTAGATTATAAAACTAGCTTAATTCCATTTACTAAAAGAGAAACCTTTACTTCTTATGAATTATGTGAAATAATCATCTCAAGGGATTTAATGGTGATATAGTATGGACCACAGTGAGCGGTCTATTTGACTAAAATATATTCCTTTGCTCTCTCATACCCCTTAACCTTTTAAAGTTTAAATATTAAGTTATGTGTTGTACAGCCCCTGAGGCAATCAATTATACCAATGTAAATGTGAATATAGTTGAAGTATCGAGTACCCATAGTGGTGGTACTACAGAAAACTTGGAAAAGATTGCATATATTGTGACTGTAATTTATTTTTCAAGCATATTTCAAACAGAACGACAAAATTACTCTTAGACTTGGTTTTGGTCATAGGCCAATGCATTGATCTCATAGACTACACACAAAGTTTACACACAAAGTTATTCATTTGGTTATGAGGTACGCTCCGTATTATTAAAATTTAAAAAAAAGTATTACTTGTTGGAAAAACATATGTTTATATTTCAAGCATTTTGTGTTTCAAGCTCTTAACAGTTATTTAAAAAATCGGAATCCTTATACCAAAAATTAAAATATGAAGTGAATAAAAAATTGTTTAATTTCATTATTAACTTTTACAGTACATTCAATTATCATTCAGTACATTCAATATTATATCGCGAAGGCCAGCTGAGTTTATACGATAATTATTCCCTTTGGTGTTAGTACTCACTCGGTACCCGTGAAATTGCGAACGAAATGCTACACGTTATATTTGATAGTGTTCAATGTGATTTTTTTTAACGAGTCCACCTTTTCCAAGCCCAGGTAATCAATGTTCAGCTCCATCTGCAAAGTATTCAACCGCAAGAAAAAATGTGACGTCCAACAAAATTGTTGTTGCCCATCTTTACAAGTTTCAACTGCAAGTGAATATTTATCAATCCCAACGAAACATTTGAAAAATGTTACAACTACATTTATGTTTTTCCATAGTTTCCTTTTGTGCAATTTGCAGTGTCTTCATTTTAAGATGTATCATACTGTAAATAATTACTATAATATTCATTGGGGTCCGCGACAGCCGAGCGGTTGCGCCGGTTAGAAACTCGGCCCATGACCTCGACGGCGTGGGTTCGAATCCCATCCGAGACCGGGCCCTCCCCTGTACGAGAGGAGTGACTATCCACGTACAAAAAGGGAAAAAGTCTTGTAAGCCCATTACGGGGCAGGCATGACCAACTTGGTCGTTACGCCAAGAAGAAGAAGAATATTCATTTGTGTGATGTAATTTACTATAATATTCATCAGCGCGATAGGCATACTTACTCTTTCGTGTCAGACACATAATGATGGTACAAGTCTTTTAACATTTGTGTTCTAAAACGCTACTAGTCGCCACAGAGTCTTAATCATCAGATTCTTATTTCCGCAATCTAGAAGTGTTTGGGTAATTGTGAAAAGTTTCGGATGGTAATAAATACAATAAAATCAAGTCAGGAACTTAGTTATTTAATGTGCCGAATAGTCAAAAATTAAAAAAAACAACACGTTATTTTTTTACGAAATTATTTATGTTCATATTTCTCATTCACTTTCACAGAGTGTTTTGCTACACCTTTTATGTTATTGTTTTTTTTTCTTTGTACATATTATTGGTTGAATTGTTCTTTTCACATTCTAGCTGACTGCACCGCTATATCAATCCTATTCTTGTCCCTATTCCATCAATCTGGTTTACATCATTTTAAACATCGAGGAGTTCTTAATATGTATCATTGTAAAATTTTGGTATAATTTACGTTCGGTATACTGATAAAAATACATGTCTATTGCATTGTCAATCTTTTTTTTTTTTTTGAGATAAAAGATTACTAGCAGCATCGACGAAACGCTTGCTGCGAACATAGAAATCGAGGGTAAAGGGGAAAAGGAAAGGCATAGATTGATGTTTCCATTAGACGGATGTTTTACTCTTTTGTTTTGTTTTGTACGAGCAAACGTAGTTGGAAGTGCAATGAAACAGTTCTGTTTTTATTGATTAATTAGTTCAAGCCAGACAAGTAACGTCCTCGATTTATGGCGCGCATTGGATAAATAAAGCATTTCAACAGATTAGGGAGTCAATTCTCAACAAGGGTAGGGTAGGCATGCGATCCGGCGGTGTGGGAAATTTCAATACCACTGTTAATGTTGAGGTTGGAATTACGATACTATAACAATATTTCCCGAATTGTAAAGATCAAAGTTGTGAGCTTCAGGTGAGCTCAGCATGAGCTCCGAGAAAGACATATATAAAGAACGGTAAGCGTTACGCGCGCTAAGAAACGAAGTCTCGACATCGTGGTAAGGTATGCGGAGTCTTGGAAGATTAAGATCAATCAAACGAAAACCCAAGCGATCACGTTCCACCATCGATTTCATAGAGAGCTCCTCAAGCCAACGCCAAACTTGGTGGTACACCAATACAGTGGTCTTATGAGGTCAAATAGCGTTAATGTGCATTCAGGAAGAGAGTCAGGATAGGGAAGAGACGATCGACCAGCTGTTCGGTGCTCAGCAGATTCTCGGTTAAGATAAAGATAGACACCGTCGAGGATGGACCACATAAATTTTAATACAGCCAAGTATTCCAGACTACGTCCCAAATAAAAGTAAATTATATAAGCATCAAAGCAGTAAGACTTAGTTTTAAACAGTTTAAATTTATTGTTCCTCAATCAACAAGAATTTTGGTAAGAAAAGACTCGTAAGAGCACACCAGAAAGAAAGTTGAAAAGTGTAGTGAATGTCATTGATTCAGGTGTGTGATAAGTGCGAGCAATATGGCCGGGCAGAGCTGGACGAGAGCGGAATGCTCACGATCGGCTGCTAATGCAGCAATTAGAAACAGACGAAAGGATCAACTAGATTGTGCAAAAAAGGAACCAGCACACAGAAGAATAATAATGTTTGTTACAAAAGAGTTTTTTACTACGGTTATTGTTATGGGAACAATAGTCCATTGTAAGACAAAGGTGGAAGTTATGGGCATATTAGAAACGGACTTTATCTGTCATTTTTGCCTTCCAATTACTGCCAAAATGTGGAATTGGGCTTGCACAATTCAAATCCATCAGCAGGATCTCCGAATCCGAAATCCCAATCCGTTGTATCATGTGCCATTGAACTTGCCGGCTTTTTACTGGTGTTCTCCAATTTTTGACTTTGACGAACAAAGGAGGCTTCTAAAAATGACGCCGCCTGGAATTTGATCTGCATATTGTTGAATATTAAATCTGAGGAGGAAGCGAATTCTATGGCTGCTGAAGGTACCGGGTAACTCGGTTACTGTGAAGGAGAAGCCCGTGGAAAAACACAAAGAGAAAAATATCAGTAACATCGCACGTGGCACGTAAAAATACTTCTCTGAAGCAAGGAAATTCCAATTTAACGGATCATTTTCTGACGTACGATATATTAGGGCGTGAATATAAAGCAACGGGAGGTACCATGGAGAGCGAAGACGCAGTATGTCACCTATTGCTTACACTCGGACCAGAATAGGCAAAAATAGTGACAATTCTAGAAACAATGTCTGTAGACCAACTAACGATGGATTTAGTAAAGGCAAGATTGCTAGTCGAGGAAACGAAAAGAAGCATCGAAACTCCCAAGAAAGTTGAACAATCAGAGCCCGCTGCTTTTTCAAGCCAGTACAGAGCACAACGTGATTGGCAGCAACAAACAAAGCAAATAAAATGCTATGGGTGCATAAAAAAAGGCCACAAAGTAGGAAACTGCCCACAAAAACCTCAACCCAAAAAAAGGAAACCGAACCATCGGAACACAAATTTCGATGAAAGACAAGGTGGTGCTGGCGTTTGCTTCGTTGGCGGTCATGTGAATCCCGGAACATCACAAAAGGTAACGTAGATAGTTGACTCCGGTTTTTTGGAACATATAGTTAACAACAAAAACCTTTTGGACAAACTAGCCCCGATGCATATCCCAACATTACAACATGAGTGTGGATGGCCCTGTACCATTGGATACAATGGTTACACCATGAGTGTGGATGGGCCAGTAGAATTGCCTGGATTATTTTATGGTTACCGCTGCGGAAATGGGTAGTGTCAAAAATGGTGTGCAAGAAATGCGGATTATTCTGCATCCAAAATGAGATGATCGAAGGTTGTGAAAGCCGATACGCAAGGATACCGGTATGTGTGCTCCTAGGGTGGTTCATCAACTCTCTGGTTATACTTTGGCGGCGGCCTCGCGCGTCATCCACCATACCAGCGATGACATTCTGTCAGCGTGATAGCGACCATGATGGCGAAGACCCTATGACGGCAGAGAGCGTCGCCGACGGCTATATAAGCGCGTCCCACGGGAGCCTACTTCTCTCAACCAGGGAAAGACCCTACGTCACCTGCAAGCTACAGACCCATCAGCCTCCTGCCGTCACTGAGCAAGCTGTACGAGAGCGTCATCCACCGTCGACTGGGAGAAGCAGTTAGTGAGCGAGGCATCATCAAAGCGGAGCAGTTTGGTTTTCGACCGGGCCACTCCACGTTACATCAACTGAAGCGTCTTAGAAAAACCTTTGATCGCCACAGAGCTGTATCCAAGTCGACCGCTATGGTGCTCTTAGATGTGGAGAAGGCGTTCGACAACGTGTGGCACGACGGGCTTGTGCACAAGATGGCAACGTTTGGACTCCCTCTTGGCATCATCAAGCTGCTCCAGAGCTACCTGCAGGGACGTACCTTCCGCGTCGCTCTGGGGCCAACAACATCCACCACATTTCGCTGACGATACAGCCATCACAGTGAAGGGGGCGCACAGCAGCGGAACTAAAAAACAGCGCCCAACGAAGCCTTGACATCGTGATGAGATACGCGGAGTCGTGGAAAATTAAGATCAACAGACCAAGCGAGCACCATGGAAGACAGGGTAAACGAAACAACACCGACTGCCGCACCCCTCCCCCCCTTTAACATCGAGGAGCCACCGAGGGCCGTGGAAGCGTTCCATGCGGTACGCCACAACCCCCCGGAGATGACTCTTCACGATCTTCCGTCATATTTCTGGGCTCTTGAGCACTGGTTCGCGGCATCCGGGATTACGGAAAGGATGGACACCAAGCGA
>KE525316.1:0-16170 GCA_000441895.2 Anopheles sinensis | reverse complement strand
GGTCCTATATGATGGCGAAGCTGAACGAATACAAGGTCAGCACTTTGGATCATTTCAAGACGGTAATTCTCAAAATCTGGGACGAAAATGCCCATGCAGTCCGTGCGTGCCGCCTGCGACGCGTTCGAGAAACGTTTGAAGCTCGTTAAGGAGTACAAAGGGGGGTCATTCCAAGAGAAATGTTGTAAACGTTCCTTGTAAACATAGCTTTCAATAACTTAAATCCAAAAAATAAAAAAACATGTTTTCATTTTTTAACAAATTTTGAAAGTGTATCCGAACTTATTGAACACCGTGTAATAATCAATTGACACTCCTGATAGATAGCTTGGAGGGAAAGTCTCTTGAGGCAATGAGGGGCAGGCTGGTTTCCTTGAATCATTGCCCTAGGAACGAGACCAGGTAACCTGATAGATAGCGGCTCTAAATATCTTTTGAAAACCCATTCACTGACCCATTTTAAAAAACTACAGACCATAACATACCTTATTGACAAAGCCCCTGTAACCATCACCCCACACAACACTCAACACCGTACAATGCGTAATTTTCTCACCGGACTTAAAAAGAATGACCGACGAAGAAATCCTAAACAACCTCAAAGACCAAAAGTAACCCAGGTCCAACGATACTACTAAATCCCAAATGAACAATATCAATATTAGATTATTGTGTCATCTCATTGTCCCAGAAACTGCGGGAGCAAAGTTAACCCAGGAAGATTTGATTGCGCAACTGTTTATAAGTTTGCCAGTGACATACGATACGTTAGTATCCGCGTTAGAAAATCTAGGCGGAGAAAATCTAACGTTGGACATCGTAAAGCAACGACTGATTCTAGAGGAGCTGAAGAAAATCGACAGAGAAGGAGATGTCGAAAGGTGTAAAGCGTTGTTTCTATCGCGTAAAAGTATGAATTTTCAATGCTTCTGCTTGTCATTTACTAAATAAGCAATATGGCGTCCAGACGGAAACTTGTAGGAGAAGTAGATTCATCTACAATATGAGGACCCCGAACGAACATGGTGGGATTCCACCAATGCGTTGGCCGGATCTTGGAATTGGTTATAGTGCAAAATAACAGTGATTTGATAGTTAATTTCCTTCGTTTGTCTCGTTCATCAGAAATAACACCGGAGGAAGAAGCCGCCCTTCGTATTCCGGTACAGCAGGATGAAGAAGTAGAAGATAATGTCTTATATGCGACCAGCGGCCATGAAGACCACCGACCACCATAAAGACGTTCACAGGGTTTAAATGTATGCAGGATCTCTGTTTGCAAGCATGCCTGGAACGATCAAACAACCTACAGAATGCTGAAAGAGTCAGTTATATAAAAAAAATCAGTCGATTCTATAGCCATGAAATTGCCAATCTCACTTCCAGCGAAATAGAAACAGAAAAAAATTCATCGGTGCAAAATTCTATATTGTCTGAATTCATAAGCTAAATCAATCAGACCAAGGAAAGACAAAACCCTAGGGCAGCAGCTATTACTGAATACGATGCGTATATAAATGCCCCAATTCTATCCCTCGACGAGAATCCACTCAATTGGTGGAAACATGAGCACCGGCGATATCCCCAATTGTACAAACTTGCTCAGAAGCATCTCACAGTCCAAGCTTCTCTCCGTACTATGCGAGCGTATATTCTTTAAGGCAGGGCAAATTTATACCGATAGAAGAAATAGATTGCTGCCCAAAAAATTAAATGAAATATTATTCATCAAGCAAAATTTAACATATGTAGAGTAAGCTGAAATATGTTTTTTTTTTTATTCGCAAAAATGTTGGCCGGTCCGAGCGATCAGGTAGAGGAAGAACAACCGTTTTCAAAACGGTCAATGCTCCGTTACGAACCGACTCAACATCGTAGTGAGGTACGCCGAGACCTGGAAAATCAAGATTAACGATTCTAAAACGCAGGCAATCTCGCTATCCCATCGGTTCCGGCAAAGGCTACTCAATCCTGTTGGAGCGCAGAATCGAACGAGAATGTGGTTCAAACCATCGGAGTGAAAAAGCGCACAGTTCGGCGGAAAATAACCGTCACCGTTCCCCTCGTCTTTGCTATTTCTGCAAGAAGCCAGGCCACGTTATGGCTAATTGCAAATCAAAGAAAAAGCAACACAAAGGCAGTAATGAACGATAATTCAGGAACAGCGTTTGTTGTTAACGGCGGGTGCAGCAACGCCTGGATTATCGATAGTGTCAGCGCTGCGCTGCAGACAATTGCTGCGTTTATAATATAGCTGTCGGAACTGTCAGCATAATCATATTGATAAAAAAAAACTTTAGTTTAGCTTGAACCGTCAGGCAGAACGGACCCACTGTGTCACACATTTATTTCAAGCGAGAAACTCAACAAATCCAACGGCTCATTTACTTGCAAGCGGTACTCAAATGCAGTGTGGTCTTCTGTGGACCAGAAGCTGCTGTTTGGAGTACATACTGCTAACATAATCAAAAAAATGGCCATTGATCTGACCAATTGTTTGTACCCATTAATAAATCGTAGGTCCAAATTATCAAAAAGCAACCGAGTAGCAATTTACAAATCAATAATACTCCCAATGGCAACATACAGCCTTCCCGTATGGGGACAATTCGTCAGAACTCATAAATACAAAATTCAGATTGCTTTCGAATGGAATCGAATCATCAGGATGATAGTGGACACATTCGGCTATCAGAATTATATGAACTCATTGACACAATGTCCCTAGTAGATCTATACATAAAACTAACAAATAATCTCAGAGACAATACTCAGCATTCTGAGCATGCCCTAGTTAGGCAACCACTTTCTTAACGTTTGTACAGTTAGTTGTAAGTTAGTAAGTAATTAGCTTGCAAGCTCAGAGCCGTACCTGGCCAAAACCACACTTTCTCAAACTTCTGGCCGAAGGCTAAATAACTCAGTGCTGAAAAACATACGTCGTATCTCACACACTAACCAATCCGAAAGTAGAATCAGATTCTTTTTGACCAACCACTAGGATTCTATGCAACTTGGGTAATTTCCTCCGTCGTCGGCTAAGACCGACCAGGAACTGAATTATGCAAGTTATTCTAAGTCCAGGCGGAATGTCAACTGAGTTTGTTCCGATGTCGGCTAAGACCTTCGCGAACCTGAACGCATTGAAATCGAGCCATAGGAAGGTCAAGTACTTAAAGGTTTAAACGTCGAGCAATAGAATTTCCTCCGTTTCCGGCCTGGGCCGGCACGAAACTGAACCCTTTGAGCGATAGATAAACCTAGAGTTGCTTCTACCGTGTTTTCCGTTGTCGGCTAAGACCTTCGCGGACCCGAATACATTGAGGCAACATTCGCCAAGGTACACTTAGATATTCGAGAAAAACTCGTTTTTGAACGAGCAACGCAGCAACCGGGTACCTTCGCACTTCGGCCGTCAATCCACCTAGTTACACGTACAAAGCAGAAAACGGCTCAAACAAAGCACAAATGAATTGCTTCCTACGCAAACGCATTAAAGGCTAATACTGATGCCCCGAAAACGGTACCACTGGCAAGCGTACCCACACTAGCGCAGCGCTCAGGTGCGGAGAGACCCATCCAACCTGCGGAGCAGGTGATCGAAGAACAAAAGCTTGATACAGCTTCCGAGCGGCAGTTGACACCAATGGAACCGTTATCACCACCGTCGCAGCAGCTAAGTGAAGGCAATTCGTCGGTGAATTTCAAAAAACGTCGACACCGATGGGACGACGTGACTACGTTTCACATTTATCTACTTGAGAGTGTTAAGTCGACAAAACTAATGCTTCATGCATTGATGGACATGCCCACAGAGTACGTAAAAGAAATACTTAACAGAGAAAACGTAAATCGGGTAGCAGAAAATAAACTGCAGATCAAATCGAACCGTTTCGAAGAACAAGCAGTATACCTTCTCCACTTTCCAAGAGGTTCGGTGAAGCTAAAAGTGCTACGCACAATTAAAGATCTGTCAACAGAGAATTCCTCTACTCTGGTTCCGGAAAAACCAAATCTACCGACCGACACGTTCCTAATAAGCAAGAGTCTTACCAACCTAGTAGGAAACATGGAGCCCTATTTAAAAGCAAAACCCAGTTCAACGAACTTAGACCAACATGAAACTATCGCGCGAATGAAGATAATTTTTCAACTTAAATTCCCGACACCGAGCGTTAACTGTATCCATCAATTATAAGAACTTTAGCTTAATAACATCAAACAAAATTTCATCCCAGCTTCACTTCTAGTGAGACACATGAGTATGCAGAACCAACATTTTGATGAATAAACTGACGCAATAGCCATAGACATCAGGAACATCGATTTATCCGTACACAGATTATTAAACTTTTGACACAGGTGGGGGATGAAGTGTTCCCCATGAGACGAGTTCCTAAAGCAATGAAGACAAAACAAGCGTCTCAAATGATGTTCATTGCTGCGATGGGAATACATGAAGTAAACTTGAACTTACTGGGAATAATGACATCCAATCCAAACATGCAGAGAACTTGGAGACTGCAATTGATGCAGAGTCTGAGATTTTCAAAATGTAGCATTCAACCCCCGGAATGTATTCCTCCCCTGGAATAGCAATCCCCGCAGGACAGATAAGTGACGACAGAGCCATTCAGCCAACTGAATGCGGTAAAATGCCAGAAGGACCGAAATGCGCTAGGTTGTGGTCGGATACATGATCATTCGCTGTCGACAAGAACGAGATATCGTGATGGAGGGTAGTCTGCGGCGAGGACATACGTCCATACCGTTCATGTTGGATACATCGTCACCCGTTCACAGTACAGTAGACGATACCTGGAGAGTAAAATCGAGGTTCATCTGCTCTGGACACAGCGCATCAAGCAGTCAGTCAGTACGCTCTAAAATGCAGATGGAGGTTGACGTACTAAACCACGTAAAGTGCGAGGGCGAACCCAGTACCCGATACGGACCCAAGGAACTCCATACGGGCTAACACGTTCTGCATCGACTACGAGGGGATGCCAAGACGCCTCTCTAGAAGAAGAAGCTCTCCAGAAGTCATCGATTTCATCGTTGATAAGCTTGGTCTTGGCGCTAAAATGGAAGCAATCCAGAGTTGCTCAGCTTGCGGGCGATGGCCAAACATTTACAACTGCATTAATTCTGGAGGACGGAACGATGGAATTGAGGCTTCTTGAACTTCCCCCGTACATTACCATTAACGACGTCATAATCACCAAGTTTGGTGAAGTATCCTCAATTAAAGATGAAAAGTACAAAGTAGAGACGCGGGATTGAGGTGTGCCAACGGGCGTTGGACAGTTGGGATTATTCCGTTCAATGAAGCTGGGACCAACATTGACCATTGCCACCAAACGCTTACCAATAAAGTACCGTGGATAAGAGGCATACTGTAAATACTGTCTGTCTAGACTGTAGAACACATGGGTAGGATGTGTGCTCAGACGAAGCCAGAATCCTACGCTGATATGGCGAAACACACGCCCACACCAACACCATCACCACCAACGGAGTGCATAAGACACCAACCAGCACCTAAGCACCAACAAAAGGGCAAAAAAACTAACGTATCTCGTCCAGTGGCCCAAATACCAACATTCATCTAGTTGCGAAAAATCATGACGAAATCTGAAAATATGCGAAATCCTCGCAATATGATTTAAACATTCGACGAGGAAACCTAATCACATGAGGTGTACACATGATATAATCCATCTTCGTAGACATCCGATTAAAGCAGAACGACAAGGGATGGGAGACTTCGTTACCAATTACAGCGCTACATTTCAAAATTGACTTCGTTACCGATCATTGTATATAACAAAACCAACAAATTCCATAACTGGGTAATGCATCTAAGATATACCGGGATACGGTGCCAAAATAAGGGAAGTTACATTACATAGTAAACTTTTCTGTGTTACTAAATTAGAATAATAACAGAACTATTTCTTAGCACTTGCCTACGAGAAACTTTGCTCGTTTTGCTTAATTATTCCAGTTGTTGTGCAACAGTACGATGCTGTAGTACTTCTTTTACCAGGGTAGTAGTTTCATAACAGGATCAGATTGAACGTAAATTATACCAAATAAGCTGATTTGCATGATATAAAGTGTTGTAAACCATGATTGATCAATAAGCTTCTCTTACATACCAACATGTTTGAACGGTGTAGAGTTTTCTATTCCAAAGTTATACTATTTTTCCTATTCCAAAGTTGTCCACTGCCGCGAGCTACTGCTTCATTGTACCACACAGATTCCTCTTTTAAGTCAATCTGGCAAAACCGAAAAAAACAAACATTAGAATACGAACATATATCATAACGCTTTGGTAAGTTTACTTCAAGCACAGAAACTATATATCATATTTCATTTTTTTTTTTTGACGTACCTGCTGTTATGCACTCTGCACTTCTGCCTCTTCAACTTTAAAAATCTTGACAATTCATTATGAGGAATTTACGTTCAAAATAATTCACATTATCGGTTTAAGCTATGACACCACAATGTGCGATGCGTTGCGTTTTCCTGATACTCCCCTAGAATATAGACAAGAAAAAAATATTAGATCATTACTGGCAATTACATTAATGGCAAATTACAGTTACAGTTCACCTAATCATCTACTAAAATTTAAATAACATATTCGTAGCAACTATGTCAAAATTTGAGGGCACATTGAATGTTTATTTTCGTCAATGTGCTATACTAAACGGATGCTTGCTAAAATAACTGTACGTATGAATGAAAAATACAACTTACCAGTTTGCCGCCCGCCACATTTCATAGTATAATTCGAACGTTCATTCTTTACGCTCTCTTCTTCAGCTACTGAAGATGTCGCGGCTAAAATAAAGAAGATTTGATAGAGCTATTAGACATTGAAGCAGGAAATAGGAACGAGGTTAGTATTTATAGGTAAATTGTTCTATATTGCCACGTACCTTAGATGATGGGTTTAGAAAAATACGCCTTCATCATCGTCCTCCTTCGAACCATGGAACTGCAGCTGTGCAGCGGATGAGTCGTCTGTTGTTCCCCATTTTGCAGCTTCACCACCTCGTACAGTTACATTGTAGCAAACATTTTCACTTTTCAGTAGGCTTTGCTTGAGTGTTAGCATCTTATGAGAAAAGTCTCGACTTCGAGGAGAAATCACGCTAAGAAACCCAGCGTACAATTCTTGCAAAAATCGACAATGTTCAAAACAGCTCTCGGCATTTCCTGATCCAAGCGAATTGATGCATTTTCTCATAACCTCTCCGCTGAGATCTCCCAAACCAAGGGTAAAATCAAGTGGCTGAAGCATACACGTGAAAGTTTCTTCTACCGGATTCTTGTCTTCGTGCTCCAATGCATCGGATACAATATTACCATCGCGGGGTTCCTCATTTTCGGTATTTTTTGAAGATAATGGTTTAATTTTTGTGTACTCTAGCTTCTTTTGTATATCTTCCCAATGTGAAATATCTTGGCCACTAGAATACTCGTAGAAGGTGAATGCTTCGATGAATTCTTGCATACCATTTGTATAGGCACGAGCGTATTGGTATGGGTCTTGGCCTTGAAGCTCTTTGGCTATGACCGCAAAATGGTTTCCAAAAATGTTTTCAAGCCTGACCTTTGCCTCATCGCAAACTTTTTGCTGGTTATTTTTCCTAAAAAGAAAAGCAAAATTTGGGAGATAACAACACATTTAGGATGTTTCTGTAAAGGCAAGCAGACCTATCTCAATTGTTTACAAAAATACTGAAATTTTTAAGCTCTTCAAACAACGTTTTAACAGGAATACTGAATAAACAAGGAATAAACTAAAGAATTTCATAAAACGTAAGCAGTACATCACGCTGTACTGAAATTGACGCCATCTGTTCTCAGACAGGTGTTACTTTATGTTCTACGTCTCAACCAAACATTTGAGGTTAAGTTTCAACAGTATTTCGTATCGCTTTTATTTGTTCCGGAACTGTGTTCGACGTATTGGATATGTTCCAAATAAAGATGAATTACATCTAATTACAGGCGTATACTCACCTAGGGTCGATGGTGTGCAGCAGAAATATTATGCGCTTCGACTCGATCGTGATGTCTCGACTGCATTTTACGATTCGCTCATATCTGTCGTGTTTTGCGTCTAATTCGCTGGCGTACCCTCGGAAGCACTGAATGATTGGATTATTCTCATCCACCGGAGCACCACT
The DNA here is from genome assembly GCA_000441895.2 of Anopheles sinensis. Lineage (NCBI taxonomy): Eukaryota > Metazoa > Arthropoda > Insecta > Diptera > Culicidae > Anopheles > Anopheles sinensis. The sequence goes on along the minus strand of KE525316.1, from coordinate 7,960 downwards.
GCCACCAGATTCACTATCTCTACCGCGGCGTCCACCTGGTTTACCAAAATGGTGTCTTCTGTTACCTCGACCGGCCATTACAAGTTTGGAAATAGAAATGAAATTTGCTGCTTCGTTTGACGAAGCTAATTGCAATGTAGCTAGGTACAAGGTTGAGTCATATTAGCGATTTGACAGGCAAACTGCGCCATCTTGAAATTCGTAGCGCCAAATGAAATCAATTTTCAATGTTATCAATTTTATAACAATAAAATAATAATATCAAGTCAACAAATAGTTGAACCAAGATTAATTAAAAGCCGCAAATAAACTATCATAGAGCAAGTCTCAGCAGCTAATGAATGAATTAGCTCGTTTGCTGGACCAGTTTTGTTGCGTTGTACAGAACAACCTGATTTACTTTTTCCTTGAACTTAATGTCAAACTTGACAGACTGAAAATTGTTCTGTCTGCTTTGTGTTTTATTTCCTCGGCACTAGGAATTGCTTTCAACTAAAATTCGATTGCCTGCTTGGCATTTGTGCGGAACGATTCGTATTTCAGTGAAATTTCTAGAAAGCAACCGCTTGAGGAAACGAGTAAGTGTATTTTTGACCAAATTAATATGAACATATCGATAGCAAGGACATGCCCGTTGAGGTAGCGAAAAGTGCAGTACAACTGCATTTACAACTTCTAATTACATTGCTCGTTGCGTAAATAGTGAAAGGTGAAATATGTATCCTATTGTGTGAAACGTAATGTGAGCGAAATTTCGCGCAGTGATGTGTTTATGGACAGATAAATTCATGTGCAGATATTGAAACATCGACCCTTCTGGACTCAGTGGTTTGTGAAACGTGTCATATTAAACGTTTCCTAAGCATTGCTATTACTAGCAATGGTTCAATTCATCTAGCTCATTTTTTGTCGGTGTCTAAAATATTAGACTCTGTAGACTGATATAGGAAGATGATCACATCATTCATTACCAACTGTATTTTTTTTGCTTCGCAATCAAATCAGCATTCAGAATAGTGTCGAACAAGTAAAAAACTCAAACATTTTGTTCAACATTCGAATAACTTTTTTTTGTTTTATTCCACCGATTATCACTTGATAGGTTTCTACTAAGGAATAGAGAATTGTACAAAAAGGGTCACATACATTATCAAAACAAATAAAATGATGAGCGCTGCGCAGTTGATATCAGCGATGGAATGAAATGAAGTGTACGCCAGCCGACTGAAACGATCATAGAGAAAGGAAAGGTACGCCAGAAGCACAGAAGGAAAAGTAAGGCACACCAAAGTCGATGAATAAATTGTCGTGCAAAATCAAAACACCGTAATTTTCCTCACGACATCTTCCAATCGTGGAACATACGGAATCTCGCGCTTCATCGCATCTTTGCTACTTATTGGACAAGAACGGGAGCATATTCCTTATCAAACCTTCTGGTCTGTTGATTGAACCGTTGAATTGAATGATTTAATCTTTGAACAGCGTTAACGAATAAAGGGAAAAGAATGCATTGTGTCTGCCGTTGCCGTGAATGTCCAAATAGAACACATGAATCAGTGTAGCTTCCGGTCCGTGGCTAAAGATTGCCATATTACGGTCCATGGGGTTGAAGTTCTTCTTGGGTGGTGACTTATCATGTAGAAAAAAAAGACCAACCCCGCCAACAGTGATAACTATTTCTGATGTTTGATATCAGGCAAAAGGTGCGTCTTATCAGTGAAGCGTAAAATGGCAATTTTCGATACATGGCATGGTGATGTTAATGGGTTTTTAAAATCGATAAATGTTTCGGTGATATTGGTAGAGCAAAGTGCATTTGTCATGTTGCACTCCTAATTTTGTTACGAAAGATATCGGCTTTAATTTCAATTCAAATTTATTTCTATTCTAAATTAAAACGATACACATCGATTTCTTCAATCGACGGCTCTTAAGCTTCCTCTGCGTACATGGTGTGAAATCAACTCAAATAATGGTTATGAAATAACTCTTGCATAAAGATGAACACGTTATGTTAAACCATGTGGTAAAGAAACGGTCAATACGGATAGCTAAATAAGTCATTGTGATCATTAAAATATTTGTCTGATTATTTGGTACAACAAAGCGCATTGTCTCCGGTTTCATTTTATTCCGGTGTCCTATTCATGATCCAAATACGACGACAATATAACTTTACATACATTTGTTGTAAATTCAATTCCAAAGATAAGTCAAATTTAACACTTTAAGTAATAATATGCTTAAATAATGGCCATGTTTGTACCTTATAACTTACTTCATCAATATTGGTTAAATTTAGATTGAATAAGATAAGATGTATTGATCATACCGAGAATAATAGATCCTATTTCAATATTTCTCTATCTTTTTACAGCGAGCACCATAAAATAAGCAGTAAACGACTCTTCAGGCACTGGCACGCGCCGGGAACGAAGCGCTGTAATGGATTACACAAATTATACAAACGTCTATTCACCAAATCGAGATGCTTGCCTGGTGTTGAACAAGACTAAAATATTGATAAATCTTTACGAAGGCATACCGGAAACGCTGTTGTTGAACGTGATTGCTTGGTTTTTTCTGATCCTGCTGTTCAATCTACTGCGCCAGCAGGCGTGGGATTATGGACGGTTGGCCCTGGTCAACATCCAGGGAGAGAATAAACGATGGACACAGCTTTTCTACGCACACCGGAACGCCGGAGGTAGCGGCTCCAGTGAAACGTCCGACGCATTCAACAGCATAAGCATCGATCGAGGTTGCTTTTCGTGGATTTTGGCCACATTTCGGCTGACCAAAGAACAAATCCTCACCCACAGTGGACCGGACGCCGTGCACTACCTTTCGTTTCAGCGGCATCTGATGGCGGTGATGGGCATCATGACGGTGGTTTCGATCGCGATCATCCTGCCTATCAACTTCTCCGGCACCTTGAGCGGCGACAAGAACTCGTTCGGCCATACGACCATCTCGAACCTGGATCCGGACTCGCCATCGATGTGGGCGCACGTGTTTTTCGCGATCGCGTACGTCCCGATGGTGGTACTGATCATGCGTCGTGCCTCCGGAAGAAACGCATTCAAAACGGCTCCAACGCGCACGATTATGGCGACCAACATTTCCCAGGGTGACTGTAGCAAAACCGTTATCCGGACCTACCTGCATCAACTCTTCCCGGAGGTGGAAATCCAGGACATTCAGATGGCGTATAATATATCGAGGTTAATCAAGGCGGCGGAAGAGTACGAGCGGACGGTCGAGGCGAGGATCTTCTGCGAAGCGCAACGTAAACCGAACGCTATCGAAGCCAGACCATTATTTTTCAGCTGCAACAAAGTGGACGCCCTCGAGTACTACAAGGAAAAGGAGGTTCAACTGGGTGGTGAGGTAGCACGGTTACGGGCCTCGGCGCTGAACGAACCGCTTGGTATCGCCTTTGTGACGCTCCGTTCCGTGCAAGATGCACAGCACGTGATGTTACATTTCAAACCCGGCACGTATCGTGAGTGGAACCTTTCGTTCGCCCCAGCACCGTCGGACATCTTCTGGGAAAACCTCAACATCGATACCGCGCAGTGGTACTGTAAGTGGGCCACTGTCAACTTTGCGCTGTTTCTGTTTCTTTTCTTCCTCACCACGCCGGTCATCATCGTGAACCAGCTGGATACGCTTTCGCTGACCAAAAATACCACCTCGCAGATAAGCAAAATTAGTCCTTTGATTTCCGAGTTCCTGCCGACGCTCCTGCTGTGGTCCCTATCGGCGCTGATGCCGGTCATCGTGGCGTACTCGGACACTTGGCTGTCGCACTGGACGCGTTCAAGGCAAAACTATCTCATCATGACCAAGACGTTCGGCTACCTGCTGTTTATGATCCTGATTTTACCTTCGCTCGGACTCACCAGCGCCCAGGCGTTGCTGCAGTGGACGATCGAATCGAACGACACGTACCGCTGGGAGTGCATCTTCCTGCCGGACAAGGGTGCATTCTTTGTGAACTACATCATCACGGCCGCGTTCATCGGTACCGCCCTCGAGCTGATCCGCTTTCCCGATCTGATCTGCTACATCTGGAAGCTGGCGACGGCTAAATCGCGTGCCGAAACGCCGTACATCCGGAAGTCGATCCTCATCACGTTCCCGTTCGGCATTCACTACGCGTGGATGGTGATGGTGTTCACGACCAGCATGGTGTACAGTCTCGCCTGCCCACTGATAATGCCATTCGCAATGGTGTACATTAGCTTGAAGCACTTTGTCGACAAGCATAACCTGTTCTTTGCCTTCGCACCGTCCAACATGATCAGCCAGGGCAGTGGTGGCAAAATACACAGTACCGCAGTCACTATGACCAAGTTTTCCGTAGTGTTACTGCTCGTCATTATGGCCGCACTGGCAGTGGTGCGAACGGGCCAGGTGGAGCTGCGCGCCGTCGTGCTGATATTGGCCCTGTGTGCCACGCTAGTGATGTTTGCCAGCATGTCACCGATCAAACGGTGCACTACAAAGCCGCTACGCATCGTGGAAACGGGCGACGAAGCGCCGATCTATGTCGCGGACGTGCTGATCAATCGTCGAATGGTGTCGGACAGTCCATCGCATCTCAGCTACGGCTCCGACACCACTATGAACATAGCGTTGAACGACGCTGGCGTCAGTGTGACCGCCTAGAAAGATCGCTTGCTCCCGTCCCGTCCCCTCCTTCCCGTTTTCAAACATTCCATGTTTGCTGGCCAACGGAAACCTTTGCGCCCGCTGCATCAATGGATGGGTGTGTTTTTTTGTCGATGATCGAAAGTGATATTAAATGTTAAGCAAACCCTATTGCGTACATTGCAGTATTCCGTATCTCAAACGAAAGCTAAACGGAACCAAAACAGCATATTTCCTTCAGCTAAGTTACCGTCGTAACACTTTGTTTTGTGTGACATCACAAATAGCAAATTTTCAGACTTCGAAACACAGGGAATGAAAACAACAAATCGGACTAGTATAGTTTTTGAACATTCATTTGTCGCATGTGTGATGATTATTCGATAAAAAAAACAATAGGCTTATTCCGTTGTATTTGATGATCAATGAGAGAAGCTGCAAACAATTCGAATGGAGTCTTCCTAAATTGATAAACACAGCAATTTTTTTTATTATTGTTGACAATTTGATAATAATGCAGCTGCTTTGACTTGTATCTTTTTTGTTACCCATTAATTTTATGCATATTTAATCAACTAATTTTCTTAAAAATGTAAAAGCGTGTGAATGACGACGTAGCAGACTTTAATTGTTAATACTAAGAGATTTATACCGACATAAGAATGCTAATAAACTAAATAATTATCTACATCCAGAGTTTTTTCTTTCATGGTTTAAATTTGCCACAAATTTAAGGGTGCCTTAAATTTGTAATAAAAATAACATCAAAACTTACTTATTCAAAACAAATTTTATTAAACTTAAAAGATCTAACTGCCATGGTTCCAATATTATAAATACACAGTCTCATTATTAGGATATAAGTTCTTCAGTTGAAATGGTAACTGGCCATGTTCTGCTTAATCCACCTCCTCAACCGTGGGTCCAGAGCGTCCACCAAAGCCTCCCGCCTGCTGGCCACAACTGCTCGGTGCCGGCCCAGCACCCGACTGTTGGTGTAGCTTAGTCATGATAGGGCTGCAGGCGCGCGTCAACTCCTGCATCTTGTGCTCGAACTCCTCCTTCTCGGCCATGGTGTTGCCGTCGATCCAACGCAGCGTCTCGTCGCACCGGTCCTGCACCATTTTGCGGTCGCTTTCGCTCAGCTTCGATCCGGCCGATTCCAGCGATTGTTTCAGATTGAAGCAGTACGCCTCCAGCTGGTTGCGGGCAGCGACACGCTCTCGTTGCTTTTCGTCCTCCTCGCGGAACTTCTCCGCCTCGGCCAGCATGCGATCGATGTCGGCCTGCGACAGTCGGCCCTTGTCGTTCTTGATCGTGATCGTTTTCTCCTTGCCGGTGCTCTTTTCCTTCGCCGACACGTTCAGGATGCCGTTGGCGTCCAGGTCAAAAGTCACTTCGATCTGCGGCACTCCACGTGGCGCTGGTGGAATACCGGAGAGATCGAACTGACCCAGCAGGTTGTTGTCCTTCGTCATCGCTCGTTCGCCCTCGAATACCTGAATCGACACTCCCGGCTGGTTGTCCGCGTAGGTGGAGAAGGTCTGCGTCTGTTTGCAGGGAATGCGGGAGTTGCGTTCGATCAGCTTCGTCATTACGCCTCCGGCCGTTTCGATTCCCAGCGACAGTGGAGCCACGTCCACCAACAGCACATCCTGGATCTTCTCATCCTTGTCGCCACTCAGAATGGCCGCCTGCACTGCCGCACCATAGGCCACCGCTCCGTCGGGATTGATGGACAGGTTCAACGACTTGCCACAGAAGAAGTTCTGCAGCAACGATTGCACCTTCGGGATGCGGGTCGAACCACCGACCAGGACGATATCGTGGATGGAGCTCTTGTCCATCTTGGCATCCGAAAGGGCCTTCTCCACCGGTTGCAAAGTGGAACGGAACAGATCCGAGCACAGTTCCTCGAAGCGCGCTCGGCTGATCTTGGTGTAATAGTCGATTCCATCCATCAGGGCGTCAATCTCAATCGTGGCCTCCGTACTGGAAGACAGGGTGCGTTTGGCTCGCTCGCAGGCCGTCCTCAGGCGACGAAGAGCCCTGGCGTTCTTCGATAGATCCTTCTTGAACTTCCGCTTGAACTCTTCGACGAAGTGGGCCACCATCCGGTTGTCGAAGTCTTCGCCTCCCAGGTGAGTATCTCCGGCTGTGGCGCGCACCTCGAACAGCGATCCCTCGTCGATGGTCAGGATGGACACGTCGAACGTTCCTCCGCCCAGGTCGAATATTAGCACGTTACGCTCTCCCTTCAGATTCTTGTCCAAACCGTACGCCAAGGCGGCGGCCGTCGGTTCGTTGATGATTCGCATCACATTCAGACCTGCGATGGCTCCGGCGTCCTTCGTGGCCTGGCGTTGACTATCGTTGAAGTATGCTGGAACCGTGATGACCGCGTTCTTCACCGACTGGCCCAGGTATGCTTCGGCCGTTTCCTTCATCTTTGTAAGTACCATCGAGCTGATCTCCTCTGGGGCGAACGTCTTACGCTCGCCTTTGAATTCCACCTGAATCTTCGGTTTGCCGCAATCGTTGACCACCGTGAACGGCCAGTGCTTCAGATCGGCCTGAATCTTTGGGTCGTCATACTTGCGTCCAATCAATCGCTTGGCGTCGAACACGGTGTTTGTGGGGTTCATGGCCACCTGGTTCTTGGCCGCGTCGCCGATGAGCCGCTCTGTGTCCGAAAAGGCAACATAGCTCGGGGTCGTGCGGTTGCCCTGGTCGTTGGCGATAATTTCCACCTTTCCATGCTGGAACACACCGACGCACGAGTACGTGGTGCCCAGGTCAATTCCGATTGCAGAAGGCATTTTGCTACTGGATACTGCTGGTTTCTGGTTACACACACTTTTTTCACGAATCTCAAAAAACACTCTTCTTTACGGTGAGTTTATCAGATTCACTTCGCTTGAACTAACTTTCTGTTATTTCCACTTTTCAAAATTCTTTATCGTTTGTGAAAGTCGAATATCTCGCACTTGGTTTAGCTTGGTTCACTCGCTCTCTCTTGCTTTGTTGAATATTTTCTGATGAGGACTGCTCGATTCCTCACTATTTATACTCGTTGCTTGCAGTTCGAGATGCAATGAGAAACATCCAGAAGCTGCTCGAGTTTCTCACGATTGTTCTCGCAGTATTCCGTCGAGGGTGTATGTACGTGCTATAGGTATAATGTGCCTCGACTGAGTCTCGAGCAGTCGAGTAACCCGGGTTAGCTCGAGCGAGCGAATGTACTAGAAAGTACGAGAAGAAAGTAGTACTCTCGTGTTTGCCTATTATGAATACATGAGTC